>RCUC01162387.1:0-89128 GCA_003697995.1 Taxidea taxus jeffersonii | reverse complement strand
TCCATAGAAGAAACACATGATTTAACAAGCTTGAATATTATCCCTAAATCTGCCCATGATTATAAGTTAGAAGATCTGTAATATCATTAACAACCTTGATGTTAGCCTTTTGCTATATTAGAACATGAAAATGTATAATTAAGGTGTCCTTTTTAAGCCATATGAATGCATTAGATTACTTCGAGTCTGTTATTTTAGTTATAGGCGATCATTGATATCATAGTTGTCTTATCTGTAGAATGAAAGGTTTGGACTAGATTATATCCAAGAGTCCTCCCAGCTTGCTCATTCCATAATTGTATATTAATAACCATTACAGTGAAGCTAGTCATGTTTGATTTACGCTTCAAATTTGCAAAAGTTCTTCAGAACTCTCCATGTCATAATTCCAGAAGTTTCTCAATCTTATGAATGAGGAGGTTGATGGATCTTGGATGGTACAGAAAGGAGAAGATGGTAGGGAAAGACTTGTGAGTTATAGTTTGGAGAGCCAGGGAAAGGTTACTCTGGGATTCTGGAAACTCAAACTGGTGACACAGCTGTCCCCACCTTCTGAAGGTGGGTCAGTAAGGGGGAGCGGGGTATGGGGATGTTGCTGGTGATTATTGCCTGGGGAGGCAGTACCTGCTAGAGCAGGGCTTTGGCCTGGTAAGGATTATTTTTCCTGCCATGTTTTCACACCACTGTCATGTGTGGCCAAAGCCGTAATTGTGTGTTTTGAATATATCTTTGAGTGTCATCTATAGGGAACTATTTATCTTGGTGGTTATTTATTTATTGGCTTGTTTTTGGATCTGTTGCTATAGTTTACTGAAAGCCTGCTAAGTTTAGGTGCTACCATGAAAAGGGGCATTGACATGAGTCAGAAGACTCCTGTGTGAGCATTTCCTGGTCCAGTCCTAGTCTACCCCTCATTAGCCTTGGGCTGGTAATTGTTTTTTATAGTCCACCAAAAGTATGCACAGATCTTACATTTTAATTATGGTATGCTGAAATAAGGTATTATATGAGTAACTGATTATTAGACCTGAGCACTCAGACCTGAATTGATTTTTGTTTAATGGAAAGCCCACAAAATAGATGAGAGCTGTAATGATGGTGGTTATGATGATAATTTTAGTAAGCAGATAATAATAAGCCAATCCTTACTGAACACATAGTGTGTGCCGAGGGCTCTCCAAAGTGCTTCGCATTGATTCGTATACTCCTCACAACAATCTGGATTGGTAGGTGCTTTTATGGTCCCATTTTTACAGGTGAAGAAACAGAGGCACAGAAAGATTAAGTAACTTGCGAAGGTCGTATGATTAGCAAGTGACTGAACTGGGAAGCGAACCGAGGCCATCTGTCTTGAGAATCTATGTTCTTGACCCCTATGCAGTACTCTGTCCTAGAAGACCGGGCTGCGTAAGACAGGGCAAGTTTGTTGAAGGCATCATGGGTACTAAGAACTGCTTCTTTATAATCACATCTCAAGTTTTTGGAAAATATTATTAGTACAGTTTAGTTTGGATAACTTGTTTTGTTTTTAATTTGGCTAGTTAAGTGTTTCTCAGACTTCGGAGTGAACATAAAATGGTGATATTTAACTTTATTCACCAGATATACTTAGGATTAAATGGATTGTGGAATTTTTCAATATCATAAAAACAAAAGATTGGCACTAGTTATCAGTTGAAGGTGAAGTAGAAATATACATTATGGCCAAGTTTTTCTATAAATAAACTTGAAATATTCAGATGCATAAACCAAGTTTCCTGGTTCTGTTATTTAATTATATAGTTTTATCTGAATGCCATACCGTAAAATAATCATATAAGCTATCTTATTAGCTTATTTCATAAGCTATCTTTTTTACTTAAACATGCCATATGTAATATCTCTTACACTGTAAACACTGAAAACTTAAGTTACCATAGTTTTGCGTGTCTAGATTACCAAATCTAGACACACAAAAACTATGGTAACTTAAGTTACCAAAGTCAATAAAATTTTATTCCTGTTTATGACAGTGTTCTTAATTTTATAGAATCTATTTTATATGATTTATTCATTTATCCCTTTCCTCTCTCCTTCCTTTCCTGATTTTATTATTCTGGTATTTGAGTGTGTAATGTACTGGAAGCCCTTCATCTTGGACATCTTTGAAAATGTAGAGCTTAGTCATCATTATCTCCTTCTCTCTCTGACTTGGAATTCTCTCCTCCAATAAAAGCAGGAATGTTGCTGGAGAAGGCTGTAATGAACTTTATTTGTTGGACCTTATTCCCAAAGAAACCAGAAACCATAAGATTCTCCTCAATTTAGAAAGAATCACCCCTAAGTTATTTCCATTTTATTAAATTACCATCTCTACTAGTGGTGACTCCCAGTTCTGGGTGATTGTTAAGAAGTGAAATTATGACTACATTACTTTCTCCCAGATGGAGAGATTTTGCATCTCCTGTCCCCAAGTGTCTCCACTATTAACTGAAGTTACCACATCTCATCTTCTGTTGAGGATGCCATCAATTTGAGTGTCTATACATGCGTACACATACACATACATACATAGTATTGAAAAGGTGACAAAAAAGGAAGAACTCACAGTATTTTGTCTTTCCTGGCTTCATCAAACTCTGCCACAGTAATCATTCATTACAGATTCTGGTGCTTTCCTGGCTTTCCAAACCACATTTACCTAAGGCAGTGGACGTAATTTATTTTCATATCTGTTTGTCGTTGCATGGTACTTTGGAAGGGCTAGTGTTTTCCATTTATTTGTTATTACTGTTAATCATTACAAAATCTTATTGTTACTGCCCATATATAAATCAGGAAAAACAAATTTGATTTCTAGCATTTTAATGTGGTTAAAAAAATTCATGAATAGAGGAAACTTCTTATGCAAATATAAGCAAATGACAGAGAATAAATATGGGCACAAACTCTTGCTATTATAATCATCTTTTGACTTCAGCCATCCTTTGTATAGCTCAAGTAATGACTGTTTGATATTTATTATAAAGCATATTAAATTTCTTGATTAACTGAACCTTTCACTCCTTTTTGTTTCATGTAGCAGTGAAAATAGATTGTTCTATTATCATTCTTGCCAGGAAATTTATAAAATGTATAAAATTATTCATAAATGTATTTTAAACTGGAAATATGTTAATGTATTATTGGGTGTACTGAGCAGAAAACATTTCTTTTCACATTTGAATGGCAGGCACATGATTATAAATTCACTTCCTACTGAATATTAACCATCAACTCCATATGGCCGGTGGATAAAACTCTGAGAGGCACAGCCAGGAGATATAAATTCTTACCCTCATCATGGCCTTTTTATGTGATTTTGTTTAAAGTTTAAAATCAACTGAGTGACCTTTGAATTAAAAAAAAAGTCATTCCTTCTGAGAAGTCCAAGGGCAATATGGTCTCAAGATGGGTTATTATTCCTTCCACTCGCCTCTTGGCTTCTGTGGCCCGGGCTCTCAAGGCCCTCCTTCTACATCTGATTCTTCCGCCTTGGTTTCTTGCTTCCTCTGCTCTGCTTAAAACACTGGCATTACTTAGAGTAGCAACCTCAGTCCACTTCCGTTCCTGCCCGTGTTTTCTCAAGGCTTGCTCACTTACACTTGGAGTTTAGAGGTGCTGGCTTGTTCTTGGACTCCAGACCCCCTGTAGGACATTTCCAGGGGGAAATGTACCGCCTGCACTTCCTTCTTTCTTCACTCTGTTGCCCCCACTCTAGCCATCCTGTGATCTGCTCAGTGGCTCGACTGCTGACTCCTCGGCACTCAGCAAGGCACCGACATAAAGTAGGTGCTCCGAATGTGTCCAGGATTTCACGTTCAGAGTTGAACTCCCGATCCTCCTGTGTCTAGCACCCACATGATGGGAAAACACATCTCTTCCTGTGTTCTCTTTCTCAGTCACTGGCATCCACCGCCTGATTTCCCCTCCCTCCTCTCTCTCCTCACACCACCCTGTTGCGGCTCTTTCTGCACACCCAGGCCTGGGTGGATGTCTTCTGTGTTTCCGAGTCCACTCCCGCCCTCCAGTCACAAATACCACTACCCTGGGCCTACAAAAAGATTGAAGCCAGGGGTTTTCTGTGCTCTCTGTATGAGGCGATAGTGGGAAGATGTGGATGCATCGTAGGTTTGTTTCTTTCAGTTTACCACAGTGCTAATCAAGAACCCAAAGGGAATTTTCTGAGACGATTGGATAAACGAAGTTACTTGTCTTATAGAATAAATGCGTGAGAATATATGAGAAAAATTGTGGCGTGAGATTATCACCTTTGCGGTGGGAAAACTTGGAGTTGAATCTTAGCTCTGGTACATGTTAGCTGTGTGGCCTTGTGCCATTTCCTCTGACCTTCACTGTGCCTTCCTCTTTAACATGGCATTACAATAGGAACTACCTCTAAGAATTTCTGTGAGTTTTAAATGGCATAGCAACAGAAAGCATGGAGTGTGTTTAGCACAATGTCTGTTACCTGGTAAATGCTTAATAAATATTAGTAGAATCAAAAGGACATGAAAACCATGGCCATATACACATAAATGCATGTTTACATAATGTATGAAGATGAAAGAATAGCATAGTGGTTGTCTCACTACGGTGGGGTTGCAGATTTTTCTTGTTTGTGCCTTTTCTCCATTTTCTATAACTATTTGTTACTTTTTAAACAGAAATCTTTCAGTGACTTTCCCCCTTTACACAATAAATCCAAGCCCCCTTACACTTCATTCAGTGCCCTCTGTAACCTCATTCTGCTTTGCTTCTCTCTCCTCATGAATTATGACTTCTTCCTGCCTACCTTGGTAGTCACCATGAATCCCGAATTACCTTCTTCCCTGTATGCACGGTTCCCTGCCTGCCTTGCCCTCGCCTCTGCCCCTAGTGTCCAGTCCTAACTGTCTTATTCACTGTAGCTTCTCCTTTAAGATTTAGCTTAAGATCACATATCTGATGGAACATTAGGAATGCCATGTTTAAAGTACTTGCTTTTGTGTCTGTTTTTCTCAGTGGGATGTTTTTCTCCTGAGTGAGGACTTTACTAGAAGCTAGAAATAAAAGATGACTAAGTTCTAGTCCATGCTCTTAGGTTGCTTATAATTAGCAGGAGGGGAAAGGCATGAACACACACATGAGGATGGTAACGATTGTAGGATCTCTGATGCAAGGTCCTGCAGAATTCAGTAGGGCAGAAGGAAGAGTGCAGTTAGTCCCTCTTGGTGGTGGGAAAGTGAATTAGGGTGAAGGGTTCATGAATGTTTTCATTCAAGAGGTGATGCTTAAGTGGCTCAAAGATGTTTCCTGAGCAGATAACATGGGGACAGGTGTTCAGGCCAAGTGTGTGGGAGAATGGTGACGAGTAGACATGGGTCTTCATGGTGCTTGGCACAGGGTAGAAGCTCAAAAATACTCAAACTGAACAGTGTGCCCCCTCCTAGTAGTCATGTGATTCAGGAGTTTGTGAATTCCCAGAAGTTATGTATAATATTTTATGTTTATTTGTTTCTGGGAATTTTTCTGGGGAGAGGATCCTTGAATTTCACCAGATTTTCCCAGAGAGTTGCATGGCCTCTGAAAGGTTTAAAAACACTCTTGACAAATATCATATCCCTAGAAGGAGGTGAGGTGAGGGGTGGAGGCTGGAAAATGATTTGGAGAGAAGCTGTCCCTGGAGGAGGGCCATGCCCCTGACATCTCCAGGGAGCTTTCCTGCTGGAGCCACAGGGGGGCCTGGCCACAGCGGCATCTCTGGGAATGGTTCCATGCACTCTTTTCTAGCTCCTTTCACCAAGCAGCTTCCTTTCTGTCTCTTTGTTTGCTCCCGCTAAGCCATTACAGTGTTGTTTCCCTGAGAGTCAAAGCAACTCTCCAGGGCAGGAAACATTATGGGGTTGAAAGACTAGGGAGAGAATGGAAGCACCATATGTTTTTTTCTGAAAATAAAGTAAGGACGTGAATATGTGAGGAGAACAAGAAAGCAAATGCAGAAACCAAAGCAATTTGGTGGCAGTGGTATTAAGTAGACTGCATTAAAAGACTGCAGTGGCATTAACCCCTCAGAGACACTGTAGGTCAGCTCATTCATTCCTCAGTGCCGGCCTGTAAAGAGATGTGTGAATTATCCAACTCTTAGAATCCTGCCTAGGCAGAGCCAGCATCCTCCCCCTCCGCCCTCTAGGCAGCTACAATAATACCCTCTCTATACCTTTGTTCTAGAACATATTGCACTGTGGTGTGATTGTTGATATTTTCTTTCATGAGGCATGACTAGCTTATCTTTGAATGGGCTAAGTGCTGGGCTCAGTACATGTTTATTGGAAGAATGAGCTTGAGCTTTCTAGCCTGAGGGTAGCGGAGTTCACGGTTTAGCCTGTGTGCGCGCGTGCACACATGCATATCCCCAACCAGCTGAAGATTTCCATTATCCTTTGCCTAAGGAAGCACTCAAGTAAAAGAGCTAATCAAGGAAGGGAGCAGATATTTTGCAAAGACAGGGGCTGCTCTCTTGAAGGGAGGGATTTGGCGCAGTGCCGAATCTGAGACAGTATCAGCAATCAGCTTGCTAAATAGTTTTGGTAACCACAGGCAGAGCAAAGGTCAAAGGTTACTGGAGCAGGCGTAGAGGGCACCGTTGGCCACACTTGGATCTGTGTCGGGAGTACCCACACACCTTCATCTGTTGCCCAAAGTCAAGTAGCCTTCAGAAGCATAATGATCATGCAATTGTATTTTTCCACGCTCAGCACTGGGATTCACGAAGTGGGCTCCTGCCTTGCATAATGCTCAGTCCCGTTCAGAGGGATCCAGAGGCTCCCCAGCTAACGGAATGTGTGGGGAGCTAGCAGAGGGCTCAGGGGAGTCACAGATACACTTAAAGGAAGAGAAGATTTAAAAACTAGAATGTTAAGGAAGAAACTGAAGGGTGGCTTCATGGTCTCAGGTATATGAAGTACACAGAGAATGGTGATTAATATCTTCCAACTACTGAGGAAGACAGAACAGGAAAATAGGTTTGAACTGTATCATGAGGGCTTCTGAATCGATGGAGTGAATTAGCAGATTATTGAAAATCTCTTCTTATATCCCTATCATGTTAACTGTTAGTTATAGATAGTTGGTCATTTCACACATTCACTGTTGCTTTCCCATATTAGACACTCACTCTAAAAGAAGGAAAGGAAATGAAAGTAGGGGTGCTGACTGCGCGTCTCCAGATGGCAGGCCCTGGGTTTTCTTGCATTTCTGATGCATCTCTGATTAAACATCATACTGTTTAATACCTGGATAGCTATTATCATCTCCATTTATTTGTGGGAAAACTGAGGCAAGAGCCCTCAAGATGACAGTTGTAGATGGCAATTTGAGGACTATGTCGTATGTTACTTCAGTCCCAAGTCCGTGTGACTCCAGAGGCCTTGCTTCTAATTCATCTGTGAAATGCAACGGATCCAAGTTTACTGAGGCTGCCTGGATGCCTCACTCTCTGTGAGGAGTTCCAGACAGGCCTGTCCCAGGTCCTGAACACTGTCCCCTCAGAACAACTGTCCTTTCGTTCTGGTTTGGCATTAATATGTCCAGAACACCATCCGTGGCTTCTTCTCAGCCTGGGAAAAGTGTACTTACAGAGCAGCAAATCTGTGATGCAGGCTTTCTGGCATAACAATAAGAAAAAGTAGAAAAATACGCATCCATATAATATAAAAATTAAATTCCAGCAGCATGCCTTTGGATTGTCTCCACAGCGAACACGTGCAGTGAAGGCACGCACCGGTGGTATGTTATCTGTAAGGACATCAAGGACTGTAGCCAGGTGAATGATCCCCACCTAAATGAAATCTGCTGGTCACCAAACTTTCCCATCCCAGACACTTCCTGGAACATAGCTTTTTCTAATGGTGTTTGTTATACTTGGACAGTGGTGGATATTTTGGAAAAAAAAATACAGAAAATGGTAGTAAATAAAACAAAAATCACCCTAAGATAAACCAAACATAACTACCTTAGCATGCCGCTCTCTAGCTTTTCAGAGACGCAGATGTAATGTCATAGAGTTTAGACACGCGGTACCCTGCCTTTTCGCTTACCTTGCCTCAGAAGTGTTCCCTGATACTTATTTTTTTTTTCACTGTGGTAAAACATACATAACATAAAATTGGCCATTTTATCCATTTTCAAGTGCACAACTCAGGGGCATTGTGTACAGTCGCACTGTCAAATAACCATTGCTGCTTTGCCTGTCCAGAACGTCTTCTTTCTTGGTGTTCTCTCCACTTAAACGTGCTTCACAAACCGTGCTTACTAGCTGCATGCTATCTGACCATATAGAATTTACTTGAGGGCATTTACTAGCAAACATTCAACTGATGGTTATTTTGTGCTTCTGTGAGACAGACTTTACAGTTAAGGTCGTGAGCAGAATGTGCCTCTCAGACCTTAAGTCTGGTAAAGGCAA
The DNA here is from genome assembly GCA_003697995.1 of Taxidea taxus jeffersonii. Taxonomy (NCBI): domain Eukaryota; kingdom Metazoa; phylum Chordata; class Mammalia; order Carnivora; family Mustelidae; genus Taxidea; species Taxidea taxus. Next base: position 80,664 of record RCUC01162387.1, on the reverse strand, counting down.
TGGCCGTCAGTGGGCCATTGGGGTCCTGCAGAGGGTGAGCACAGGAGCGAGGGGCACATGTAGGAAGAGAGCCTAACTTGATGTTGATTTACATAATCTTCCTTGATTATTGTAGATCGAGCATGTGGCAGATATTTTTGCTGTTATAAATAATACTGTGAGATATTTGTGGGTATAAATATTTGTTTGCATTCTGATTATTTTATGAAGACTTGGAAAAGTGGAGCCAGTCAAGGACTCGTTGCCACAGGGCAGTGAGGGGTGTTCTTTTAGAGGGCAGGTTCTTGTTAACCCGCCGTGCCATTCTCCAGGTTAGGAGCTGCCACCAAACATTTCCAGTGCCTGTTATGTCTTATGAGCTCTCCTGACCTTTTTAAATAAGTGTCTGTGTATCCTGTAGGGTTGTGTGAAGAGTTGAGGCTGAGAAATGGAGTGTACCGAGCTCAGAAGAGCTCGGGAGGGCAGGGGCAAAGGGACCATGGCTAAGGTCGACATGATGTCACAGGTAACATTTGAACTGGCCAGCTGGTTGGACTCCTGTCAGAGGCCTTGGTTTGACTCCCACTTCAGGGTTGTGCTCCATGTGCATGCTGACAGAGTTTGCTTCTTTCTGTGAAATTCCAGGCTTGCAAACTTGAAGCTCATTATGAAGTAAGAGAAGCCTATAAAAGACAAAGTGTCTGTGTATCAGCTAAACGGGAACTTACAATCTATTATCCAAGCTGGAAGAGACTTTGTGATGCCATATAATCTTCCCTGTTCAGACTACAGATGAAGGTGCTGAGGTTTAGAAAGCTGAAGGAAACCAGTTGGGGAGATAAAGAAGAGGGATTAAAACTAATTTCTCTCAGTTTATCTTGTGGTTACTCCATAACCTGCCCCACGTTGTCTTAGCCTTCCGTCTTGTCCTTGTGGGAATTCTTTCCTTCCTTCTGGTAAATTCCTGATTTTGTTTTCTGGCATGTCCTTCTAAGATGCTATTCATTTTCAGTGTTGAATGCATGTATGTGCTGATGAATGTCTCTCCACAGTCGTCATGTTATGCTGGTGTGTTTGCCTTCCTTATTCTATGTCTGTCTTCGCCTACTAATTTGTTTGACTACTCACTGCCGTCTTCCTCTTGGCCTCGTTGTTTATTGGAAAGTCTCTGTTGACTCTAGCAGCAGTAACCAGTTATGTTTTATTTTGTTCCCTTTGTGTTGGCCCTTTTGGGTCATTTTGGTAGGTTTGGGTTTTTTATTAATGTTAAGAAGTCATACACCCTGATGTAGGAAATGTGGAAACCTGGTCTGGGGCCAAAGAGCAAACAGTTTTTAAATACATTATGAATGTTGAGAATAGGAATATCAGCACAGATCTCTGACTTATTTATTTTATGATGTCTGATAGCTAATGATTCGTTGGTAAAGCTTTCCCATGAACACACATCTCTACATTTATATAAATGTGCATGTACTTTTTTCTGTATAGCAATTCTTTTAAGGTCAAATTTACAACGAAGTTAGCATTACTTTGTGTTAGACCAAGTGCCATTATCTTTAGCAGAGCTTCACATCTGCATAATGACTCTAAATATAGGGCCATCGGTCTCCTGATAATAATTAGGAAAAAGAACTTAAAAAGCCAGGGCGTCAAATTTGGTCTGAGGTTGTCAGCCCCGGTATGAAGTGATTATTATGCAGTTGGAAAATCCTGTAGCTTAGATTCCAAACAATTTCTGGTAATCAGTATCTCAGCATAATTCAGAGTTATCAGGTTCTTTCATTTATGAGAGAAAAGAACGATTCCTCATTTATCTTGAGTCTTTTATGTTGGCAATTCCATCCTTAATTAAAAAGGCATTGGCATTTTCATTATGAAAATGGTTTTCCTGGAGGTATAGCTGAGTCCATTAATTTAGTGTTTTAAAGCTAATTGGCATTAGCCTGTTAGTTTTATACAAAAACAACTTAAAAATTAATTTTGCAGTGTCTTGATTTTAAATACTATTTCAGACATCTGTTCCTCTTGGGTCTACTGGATCGATGTATTAAGTTCTGGAGAACTAGGGGAGTAAATATGGTGTACTCCACATCCAGAAAAGAAGACAGCTGTTATCACTGTCTGTTTAAGGTGCTTGAGGAGAGCCTAAGGGGACATACCCTGGCTCTGTACCCCACCCTTGTTCTCCCATTTTATTCTGTATCTTCTGTATCTTTCAGGATGGAAAAATGATTATGATAATGAAGTTCTGTTTTCTGAAGTGATAACTGTTAATGTGTTACATCCCCTGAAGCTTTCATAACAGTCCTATGAAGATAGGCCATACACACTGGGAAGCGGAGACTCCCCAACAGATCACCTGATTAACCCTTGTCACCGCTTGGTTGGTTCTTGTCATTTCCCTACCACCTCTTTCCATTCTGCACATCACTGCTGGTCCCATCTGTGCTCTTGGTAACATTCTCCTTCAGAAACACCTTCTAAGAGTCCATAGTGCATAGGGCTAAAGCCCAAACTTCAACACATCTACAGGCTGATCCTAACTTCTTTAACCTTCTACCCCACAACCTCCTTACGAGAACCCACACTAGGCACTTCGTACTGTGTACTTTCCCACTGGTTTCTCCTGCCTCAGCACTGGCACATGCCTCTTATTTGCCAGGCACTCTGTTAGGATCTTAGCCACAGCTCTTGCCTTTAAAACTTTGGTAGCAAGATAGATGTGGACATATATCACTTCCTAACTTTTATGTATCTAATTCTAGATTGGCTTAGAGCTTTCGCCCTTGGTGAAAATTTTCCTAACCATTCAGGGTGGATTCTATCTTCCTCTGAATGCAGCCCAAACTGTTCCAAATATTTATCTTTAAGCTCCGATTGTATTTTCATGTGCCTGGACCTTAACCCACTTCTAGGTTATAGACGCTGTAGGCACAATCTTGACTTTAATATATCTCTCTGATTTCTAAACTCTGTTTTTAAAGGAAGGATTAATTAATTTGTAAAAATATATAATTTCTGTATATGATTTTAGCATTGGCTGGGGCACCTGGGTGGCTCAGTCAGTTGAACATCTGACTCTTGGTTTTGGCTCCGGTCATGATCTCAGGGTCATGAGATCAAGGTGCCCTGCTCAGTGCAGTTTCTGCTAGAGATTCTCCCTCTCCCTCTGCCCCTCTTCTCTCTCTCTCTCTTTCTCTCAAATAAATCTTCAAAAAACTTTAGTGTTGGACTACCATATTTTTAATATATTGCGATGTGGTCTGAGACCACATGTTTTAAAATCTAAAAAATTAGGTTGGCAAACAGATATGGCACGTTGCTTGTTTTTCTGGATTTCTTTCAAACTCTGGCACCAAGTTTTTTTTTTTTTAATTGAATTAATAATATTACTGTGACACCTTCCTCTTCATTTGTTATCAGCACAGGAAGAAAACCTTTTGAACATCAGCCAGGCCTTTAAAAGACACTAATGAAATATCTCGGTCGCTAGTCCTTCAAGTTATGGGACTTGTTAAAAATACCATAAAAAGTAAGTGGCATGAGCAGACTTAGTCTTGACTAAGGAGGTAGGAAACCCATTCTATTCCTGGCTCACGTCACTGAAGGGGGTGACTCTGATGTAGTCAGAAGCACAGTGAGCCCCAGCTTCTGTGCCTGCCAAATGATGCATTGTAGCAGACATGGTGGGTTCTTTTTTTTTTTTTTTTTTAATTTTATTTATTTATTTGTCAGAGCAGGAGTGAGCACAGGCAGACAGAGTGGCAGGCAGAGGGAGAAGCAGGCTCCCTGCTGAGCAAGGAGCCTGATGTGGGACTCGATCCCAGGATGCTGGGATCATGACCTGAGCCGAAGGCAGCCGCTTAACCAACTGAGCCACCCAGGCGTCCCGACATGGTGGGTTCTTAACCCATCAAATACTTTCACAGGTTTCTCCCCCTGGGCTCGCAGCTGCCACCTTCTCACTGTGTCCTCATGTGGTCCTTCCTCTCTGTGTGTTTGTGGGTCTCTGCCCAGTTTTCCTCTCAGAAGGACACCAGTCAGACTGGATTAGGGCCCACTCGAACGGCTGCATTTTAACCTTATCACTCCATTAAGGTTCATAAGATCAGTCCTGGAGAACAGGACTGGACCCTCTGTGCTGTACTTAATCTCAGAGATGCTGCCGGCGCTGGCTTAGAGGGTCTGCAAATTCAATGAGCCGCCGAGCATCCCGGTCTGGGTATGGCGAGTTAAGGCACCAACACATGAATTTGAAGGAGACACAATTGAGCACATAACATCTATTTAAAATAACCTTCATTTGTTTTATACAGAGAGACTAGTATAAAGAAGAAACCAAAAATAGCCTTCCACCTATTTAACAATGCCTATAGTTAAAGAGGGAGGGTAAGTACATGAAAAGATCATTCAAACTGTATTCACGATTATAAAAGGAAAGTTAACACTCTCCTAGCCCCTTCCTTCCATGCTCAGGCAACCTCTTTAAATACACTGACACAAATGTTTGCTCTACAGAGTCCAGGTACATTATCATCTGCTCTGAACGTATCATACAAAAACACACATCCGTGTATTTGTGCATCCTCTGTAGAGGCCTTTTAAACGACTGCATAATATTCCATTGTATATGTTCTGGATATAACTGGTGACCTGCTCATGGGCATCTAGGTTGTCTCCAGGTACCCTGTCTACCTCCATTACCAACAATGGAGTGGGATTCCTTTTAAATACCCATTATGGAAGGAACAGTAGTGAGCCACCTAAGACACAAGCAGCCTTCAGTTTTGGTGAAGACAGCCTTTGTTTGGCACCTTCCTGTGCACTGGTCCTCACCAGTTGCTGTGAAGGGTATTTCAGTCTTTCTTACCCTCCAGCCCCTGACCATATGCTAGTACCTCCTTCCCACCTAATGTAGAAGGAGGGGCTTCCCTGGGCAGCGTTCAGTCACAGCACACAGCCGTCCTTTCTCCTCAGGAAGAAAGACCTGTCTGAATCATTAATAGGCAGAAACTCTTTTTAGTGAAGTAAAACCATTTTTCTTGTAAGAATTGCTGTTTTTGTGCCCATGACGGCCCATGAATCCTTTCTGGCTGCTTCCACCCTTTGGAGAGGGGCCAGTTTCCTAATGGAATGTAAGCAGTCTTACTGCTAATCAAGATTTACAGCTGAGACCGGGATGCTCGGCGGCTCATTGGATTTGCAGACCCTCTAAGCCAGCGCCGGCAGCATCTCTGAGATTAAGTACAGCACAGAGGGCCCAGTCCTGTTCTCCAGGCCTTCCCTCCATGCTCAGGCCCAGCCTCCTAGCCACAGGTATCATCTGGCATTATTTTATAAGTTGTACCGAAGTGCACATGTTCTTTGCTGAAGAATTACTTTCATTTCTGACTCATTTCAGGAAATGAGGCAGTGTATCAGAGGTGTTCTTCATTTTCATTTTCAGACCCACAGAGAATTCATTTTCTCCAGGGATTTCTAACCACATGTGGGCAGTGCTCTATTTACCCAGATGTGAGAAATAGCAGTAATGAACAGCCCTTTTCCAAAGTTGGCCTTACTTCCCTACAGAACCCAATGGGAAGACCCAGAGGAACTTGGGTTCTTATGAATGTAAATATTTCTGAGGTTTTGGTTTGTGATGCTTGTGGACATGCTGTGTGTATGGGCTTTGGTGCAGGAAAAATATAATTTAGCAACAGATTTAAAAGGTAGTCTGGAGTGTTTCTAATTACTGTTTGTTTAGCTCACCATTGCCTTAATAAGTGGATTTAAGTAACCTTGGGGTAGGGAATGTAATGTTCATATTACATGCAGCCATGCAAATCAAATCCTAACTAACTATTGCAGAGGACACACCATGGAGTCATTTTATATGTATTCCATTGAATTTTAAATTCAGAACTGAGAGCATTTTGGAATAGGCATCTTTCTACCTGTCATGTGTCAGTGTGAATTACGCATATGTTCAAAATCAACCCTACTGTGTGCTACAACCCCATTTAAAATCTGTCACTGGCTTTGGCATGCCGTTTCCCTTTTAATTTGACCCAAAAGAAAAGGGAGAAACTTAAAAGCTTCTCTTCCCTTCTCTTTGCCATCCTTCAGTGGCTGTCCTAGGAAATGGAAGTGTGAAGAGCCCCTAGAACAGTGGTTCACAACCTTGGCTGCACCTTGGAATCAGCCTGGGAACTTTGAAAGACACAGATGCCTGAGTCCCAGAGATTCTGGTTTAACTGTTGTGAATGCAACCTACCTTGGGATGTTGAAAAACTCCCCAGAGGGTGTTCTTGAGCACTAGGGCGTTGAGAACCACAGACTTGAGAGACCTCTCATTCAGTGGTTCCCCATGCTGACTGCAGACCAGCATCACCTGGAAGGCAGCTATGCTCACCACTATACCACCATCGCCGATCAGACCAGCATCACCTAGAAAGCTGTTGAGAGAAACACAAGTGTTCTACCAATCCCACATTTCTGGAGGAGGGAGCTAGGGAGCTCGTATTTTTAGAAAGCTCCCAGAGGTTCCGGACATGGCAAAGGTTAGGGTAAACTGACATAATCTAACCATCCCATATCACAGATGAAAAAAACATGAAAACTTGAAAGGTCAAGTGGCTTGCTCAAGGTCGGATCCCAGTTGTTGCAGGGGCGGGTCTGGGACTCAGGTCCGACCCTCTGACTGGTATCTCTGCTGCCTGACTCCCCACCTTCTGTTTGTCTTTTGTATTTATTGATGCTTCCTCATCCCTCAGGTGATGTTGCTGCCTCCAAGAGGCCTTTTCTGACTTCTCACTCATCCAGGCCGGGTAAGATGCCCTTCCTCTCTATTTGAACAGCACCCCTAGCTCTCCTCTTGGACTGTCAGCTCCAGGAGCCCAGGACCATCACCCTCCTTGTCCTTTCTGTAAGTTGCTGGCATCTTGTAGGGTTCTGGATCGTGTGTTCAGTTGAAGTACCCTGATTTTTTTATTCCTCCATTAGTCCACATGGATTGCTAAAAATAACCCATTTATTTCTATATGTTAGCTTCCAGAAAAAGCTTCTGAAAGCAAAACTTATTTGTCTTTCTAGGGCCCACTGTATTGTGGATCAAGATCTCATACACCGCAACTTTCCACCCCTATCTTCCAGAACAAAGGGTTTTTTTTTTTTTTTAAGATTTTATTTATTTATTTGACGGAGAGAGATCACAAGTAGGCAGAGAGAGAGGAGGAAGCAGGCCCCCTACTGAGCACAGAGCCTGATATGGGACTCGATCCCAGGACCCTGAGATCATGACCTGAGCCGAAGGCAGTGGCCCAACCCACTGAGCCACCCAGGTGCCCCCAGAACAAAGGTTTTGGGGGGGAAAATGTCAAGGGGCTTTTGATGTAAATGAAAACAGAATTTCGGTGACCTCCCAAGTTGCTCAAGGTACTTATAACATCTAGGGACTTTTGAATAGCATACTTTCAAGTGTGGGTGGTAGAAGTGGAGGTAGCAGCATGTGGTGTCTACTTTAAGACAGAAAGTTGTATCAAGAAAATAACGCTATTTCATGGAAGTATCTTTTAAGGACTAAATTATCTCCTTTATCATACTGCAGACATAATGCTGAGAAGCCACATTCTGTTAGCAGAGCTGAATTAAATCCTTTGGCTTCTCTGGATTCATGTGCTAAATTCTTTTCAATTCATAAGTGATTGATTCAGTTCAGTTCAATTGATTAAAAAAACCCCAAAACTATGAATCTTCTGTCATCCCTGTTGACATAAGGTTCATTCTTGGTCAGTACCTTATTTTTATGTGAAAAATATTCCCAGGTTTGCAGTGTTTGTGTTGAGTATTCTGGCTGTTATCAGAGGGCTGTCTCCCAAGGCAGGCTGCTGCTGCATCTCTTGAGCCAGCATGGCCAGGAGGCACACAGGGGTCACAGAGAGGAGCTGTTTTCCTGTGTGGAGAATTGGGAGCTTCCGGAACCAGAACTGTAAACTGTGCCTGAGAGCTGTAGGGTAAATGTGAAGATGATGTCGAGATGCTGCAGCCAGAAGGGAAGGATGGCCAGAGTGGTGTGGACTCACTCTGAATTCTCAGATGTCACAGTCTCCTGCTCTGTGATCAGGAAAGGGGCAGTGTGGTGGCGTGGAGGTGAGGCCCCTATGTAGTCGGGGGGAATCTTCCTTAAGTGGTCTTAGACATTTCAGAAGAAACCAAAATCGTTTTGCTGGAGGTAAATATGAAACATTTTAATATTAAACTAATTTTGGTTGTACTGTGGAACAGAAAGTGCAGGGTTTGCCTGACTTCCTTTTTAAGATGAAATATGAAGTTTTAAAGAAGCCCCTGTGTCCCATCACTCCTTTGCTGCTATTTAGGTGAAAAATGGACAGACCGATAAAACTTTTTGCTAAGTAACCAGCCTCTATCAGACCAATTTCAGAGGCTCAGCAGTATACTGTGGGAGAGGAGGGTTTATCACATATTTAAGACATGGTGTTCAGTGTTTCAACCTCGTTTTGCCGTCAGATCGTTACGACCATCCTGCAAATTGGGACTTGTTCACATTAGTGTTTACATGTGAAGAGGGGTGTGTGTGTGTGTGTGCGTGCACGTGTATGCACCTATCCACCAGGGAGCAGAGCCAAAATTTAAATCCAGGTCTGTCTGATTCCAGAGTGCTTATAATTTTCTAACCAACATGGCCTCTTACGCCATGAGAGTGGAGAAGTCTCCAGAAGAGAGTTTTACCATCATGATAGACGCTGGCTGATTTCAGCTTTTCTTACGGTTGCTATTTAACATTCATAAGTTAACATTTATAAGCTTCTGTGACACAGTTAAAAGCATTTCTTCATAATGTCCTATAAATTTCTGACTTTAAAATGGCATGTCCTTGCAGCAGTGACACTCCGAGACTTCCAGTATATTCATTGTCATGGTTAAAAGAGGGGAAGGGAATAGTTACAGATGGCCATTTTTTATCCAAACACTTAACGGCATCTGGTAGAATTTGGTAATCTATCTCTCAGCCATCACACGTTTCACTTGAGGGAGGCAGCAAAACAAAATGGTGGGTGATTTGCCTTTGGTGATGTGATTCCTGGGTTTGAGAATCCTAGCCCTGCTGCCTGCAAGCTAGCTGTGTGATCTTGGGCACATCACCTAACCCCTCTGTGCCTTAGTTTCCTCATCGTGGGCATTCATAACTTGATTAAAGTTGGTGTTTTAAAAATCAAACAGCATAAGGCCTACGAAGAGCTTGGAATATTATGTGATACAAAGTAAGTGCTTGGTAGATGTTTAGCTATTCTTAGCGGACAAAAACTAGATGCTACATGACCCAGCAATTCCACTCCTAGATATTGCCTTGAGAAATGAAAACCGTGTCCACTAAAGACACGGTTCTAGTGAAAGTCTGTAGAAGTTTTATTCATAATAACTACAACCTAGAGACAACTCAGATGTCCATCAACTGGCAAATGGATAAACTGTGGTACATCCACACAGTGGAACAGTGTTGAGTAGCTAAAAGGAACAATTACAGATACAGGCATCAGCATGGGTAAAATCTCAGAAGCATTATGCTGAGTGAAACAAGCCAGATATAAAAGTCTGCATATGATTTGATTTCATGTATATGACATTCTGAAAACGCAGAACCATAGAGCGAAATCATCGCTTGCCAAGGACCAGAAGCAAGTGGAGGAAATTGACTATGGAGGGGTGAGAGGGAGCTACATGGCTGTATATGCTAGTCAAAATGCACCAGACTTGGGGTAAATTTTTAGTTTATATAAAATTAAACCTCAGTAAACCTGATTTTAAAAAAGAAGAAAGTCTGGTGTCACAACATAGCAAAGAGGGAGAGGGGAAGGGGTTAGAAACCATAATCAGGAGTTGCAGAAATCGCAGACACTCTGCACTTTCAGGGGCTCTATGAGATGGGTGGAATGATTGCATTAATTTTCCTCTCCCAGGCTGTGAGTTAGAAAAATGTAGAGACCTGTGAAATAGTTCTGACCTGCCCAAGCGTATCTGATTCTCTGCTGTGAGCACTGGTCTCATACGCCATTGCGTTTAAGCCTACCCATGAGAGTTGCCTTTATTTCCCAGGCATGGGGATCTCCTGGGTCGCTTCCTGGGAAAATCTGGAAGGAAGGAGGGCTAGCCACGTGATGAGGCACTCATGGAAACAGAGCGTTGGTGTTTGAGATGAACTGAGGCTTGCTCTTCCAAATTACTAAGTCGTCTAAGTGCATTTATGGGTAGGAAATGTTCTCTTAGAGCATTGTTCATTCATCCTGAGTCATGGAGGCCCTAGCCCTTTATCGTGGAGCCCTTGCTTATCTTAGCTGCACTGAGCACAGCTGACCACTCCCTCCTTCCTGAAATTCTTTCTTTACTTGGTTTCTGTGATGCTGCTCCCTTATGATTCTGCTTGCACCTCCCTTGTTTTTCCTGTCTCCCCTGCTGGATTCTTCTCTTCCTGGTCCTTTGCCTCTAACTTTGGAGTGCCGATGACTTTGTTCTCTGACTGCTTCCCATCTCGGCTCACTACTTAGGTGATACTCATTTCCAGAGCCTTAAATACCGGCTACATGGTGATGACTTCCAGATACCTCTCCCCAGTCCCTGTCTCTCCCTTGCTTTTCAGCTGTCTGCTTTACCTCTTCCACTTGGTCATCTCCTAGACATAGCAGACGTGGCATGTGCAAAACCAACTCCTCATTGATTTTCTTCCGTCGTTCCTCATCTGGGCTGTGACTCCATCCAGTGGCTCAGGCTCCCCAACCCGAAGTCTTCCTGGATGCCTGCCTTTCTTTCACACCTCCTGTTGGACCCATTAGCATCTATCCCAGATCCAAGCACTCCTCATCTCCCACGGCACACCTAAGTCCCAGCCCCGGTCACCACCACCATGTCTTGTTGGGACTTTGGAATCTTCCTGCCTCTACTCTTTACCTTGTGGTCTGAGTTCACACAACAGCCGCGGAAATTCTTCTGTTTTATATTTTTATACTACCTGCAGTGGCTTCTCCACAAACAGTATAAAGTCCTGACTCTTGGCCATGGACTGTAATGCCCTTGCCATCACTCTGTCCCCATCTCTTGTTCTGCCCCTCTCTCAAGGGGCTTCAGCCACACTGGCCCTTCACTGCCCCTTGACACATCACCCTCCTGCCTGGAACATGGCCCTTACCCCCATCTCCCCCTGCTCTCCCCTCCCCACCCCTTCCTGTCTAGGATTCTTGTCGTGTACTTCAATCATTTCTCCCTCGCACGCCACCCCTGGGGGCTGGCTGGCACCCCTGACTCACCTAGCCAAAATACCACCATTACTCTTGGTGTCCTTCACCTGCTTTGTTCGACTTCAAACATTTGAAGTCAAATGTTTCAGAGCATTTATCCCTACCTGAAATTAAGCATGTATTTGTTTATTGCCTCTGTCCCCCCAGTAGATCATAAGCTGCATATGAACACCGTTCTGATGCTCAGTAAGTGTTTTTGAACGACTGAAGGAATAAGTGAATTAATGCTCTCGTACCCCTATGTTAAAAACTAAAGAACCAGACACCTTCCTAAACCCTCTCCATCTCTCACCCCATTTCTTGGTCCTTTAATTATGGTGGAATTTCTAAAATGTTGCCTCGATGTGCTATAGTTCTTCATTACCTATTTCTTCTTTACTCTGCTGTGATCTGCTGTTCTTTCCCACCACTCGTGAAATTTCTCAGGGTCATTCGAGCTCTACGTGTTGCTGCTTCTGCCAGATACATTCCTGTCCTGTCTTATTAGATCTTGCATTCAGTTTTATCATGGAACATGAGTTCCCTGAAAAGGGACTTTTTCTGTGGTGTTATTTGTTCTGTCTTCTGCATTGAGCACGGTGCCTGGCACAGAATAGGTTCCAGAATAGGGGTTCTTAATGTTTATACATGTCCTGTCATGAGATGTTTGACATGAGTCCTCACTTCTTTTTTTTTTTTTTTTTGAAAGGGGAAAAAATAATTGTTTCGCTTTTGTCAGAGTGTGGTATGGTTATTTTATAATGTTTACATGAGTAGAAAATTAAGCAATACAAGATTTGTTATGAAGAGCAGCAGTCCCCTTCCATTTTATGTTCCCCAGAGGCAAGTATTTTCAACTTTAGTGGTTATTTTAGTAACTACGTTTACATATTTAATTAACATAATCATATTGTTACTCATCTGTTTCTTAATTTTAGAGGTTATCTACTGATGAAAAAGTGAGTATTTAGCCTGGATTCATCCACCCCTGCCCGACTTTCCTCTCACACAAATTTCCCAACCCCCATCCTCCCAGTTGTATTTATACTATAATTTTGGTAAAATCAGTATGCAGTGTTTATTATAACTAATACTTTTCCACAGAAAAGCCCTGTAATATAGTTGGATTACTTTTCCTGTCAAGACTACATAGCAGATACTGAGTTTTTAAAATCTCTTCATTTTTGGTGTACTTATGAATATTCAGCTTCAGGCTCTACCCCAGTTGTAAATCTCCTCTCAGTCAACCACATCGAGAATGTACCAAATTCATCTTCTGGGGAAATTCCTCTCAGACCCTTCTGATCTTATCTCTGCCTATGTTGCTTTCTTGGCTTCCCCTTCACCACTCTCCGGAGAACTCCTTTTGCCACTCCCATTTTGGAGCCCCTGATCTCTGGACCTGAATGACTTATTCTTTCTTGGTTTGCTACTTCATTTTGGTGGCACACAGTGCCTAGTTCCTTAGGGAGAAAAGGTACAAGAAGAGAGAACTTTTTGAGACTTGTAGGTCTGACAGTGCCTTTGTTTTCCCTGGCTTTTTAGCAATGGCTTAACTGTAATTCTTGAGTAGAAATCATCTCTTCTCAGAATTTTGAAGCCTCTGCATTCCAGTGTTGCTTTTCAGAAGTTCCTGCCATTTGGATTTAAAAAACCTTTGTATGAAAACTTTCTGGAAATTCCATGATGATGGACCTTGGTGTAGGTCCATTTGCATTTAATATGCTGGAAACTAAGCCTCTTCAGTATGGAAACCCTGTTCCCCTCCCTCTCCCCACTTTTCTTTAAAGGGAAAATGGTTTCCCTCAATTCTGGGCAATATCTTCCCTTTATAATCACTGACTCTCCATTTCTTTGATGATGAACACTCTATTATCTGGCTATTGGCTATCCCAAATTGGCCCCCAAATTTTCCATCTTTCCGGTTTTCTATCTCTGTGTTTTTGTTCAACTTTCTTGGACATTTCCTGAATTGTATCTTTCAGGCCTTCTATTGAATCTGCCATCATTTTAATTTCTAAGAGTTAATATTTTTATTTCTTTCTCTCTGTCTCTTTGATAGTATCTTTTCCTTCTTTCATGAATGTACTTTTCTCAGATAGCTGAAGATACTAGAGTTCTGATTTTTTAAAAATTTCTTCCTCCTGTGATTTTTCTCTCTCCTCTAAGTTGCCTTGCTGTTTCTCTGTTAGATGCTTTCCCTAATAGCCAGAAGTTTATTATTCCCTCCTGTTTTATATCCACTATCTAAAAAAGATGACTACAGGTTCTTTGATAGCAGATTGGGCTTAGCTTCATATGAGGCTAGGCGGTTTGTTTTTGTTACGTTTGGGAAACCCTGATGTAGTTTTAGGGTTTTTGTTTGTTTTTTGAGCTGAGCAGATTATCCAGAGAAAAGATGACCAGTGAGAAAGCCAAGGACAAGGCTGGGGTGTCTCAACATTCAGCAATAATTTGTGTATTCTCTCTTCAGTATGAAATCCCACTCCTCACCTATGCCTCGAATCCTCTAGTCCAAAGATCCCTTATTGGGTCTTTTAGGAAATACATTTCAGTCTTCTCCTAGGTGGGGCCCCGGGGGTTTGGAGGCAGTTACTTTCTTCAAGGAGTGAGAGAGAGAATCTGCAGGTCTCTCTACTTAAACAGACTTTCAGCCAATCTTCTCCCCATCTTCACCCCCACTTCCAGAAGAACCTGGCACTGCCAGTCCCTCAGCCTCTTGAGGGTTTATCATTTAAATGATATTGCTTCTAGATAGTTCTAGTTTGGGACTGAGCTTTCTCCAGTCTGCTCAGCTAGTCACCACTTGTTTATTAGCTCTCCGTCTTCCAAAATTGTGTTACTATCTCTTCTCCTATGCTCTTTAGATCAGTTTATGACCCAGCAGTGTTTGAGGAGGGAGCAAGACAGCACAGGTGTTTAGTACTCCACATTTATTTATTTATTTAGATTGTTTTTATTTATTTGAGAGAGAAAGTGAGGGAGAGTGAGGGAACATGAGCAGGGGGACGGAGGAGAGGGAGAGGGTGAAGCAGACACCCTGCTGAGCAGCGGGCTTGATGCAGGCTCCATCCCAGGACTCTGGGATCATGACCTGAGCTGAAGGCAGATGCTTACCCGACCGAGCTGTCTAGGCGCCCCCTAGTATTCCACCTTTAAATGGAAGCCTCACTTGACATAATTTTCTTTGTTGTTTCTGAGGCATTTGATCACAGTTGTGAAATGGGACATCTGTGTAACTCGGGAATCTCCATTTTTATTGGCTTTAGTTCTTCTCTTAGGTACAGTTGGGGCTGAGTACAGTGGACCGTTCCCTGGATCAGGAGTTAGGAAGCTTGGGTCCTCTTCCCAAATTTAACACTTAAGCCTGGGCATTCTCTCTCGCCATTATTTTCTCATCTGTAAGTCCAAGGGATTGAAGTAGGTGATTTTAAGATCTCTCTGTACCCAAAGATTGATTTTATTTCTAAGCAGTTGGAATAATCACGTGAGATTGAACACCAGATTAGGAAACAGAGTTGTGGCAGCCAACTGAAGAAATTGCAGAAGTGAAGCTTATCCTTGGGTTTGTTAGTCAATCTCTGAAACTCTGGTATCTTGAAAGTCTCGAGTAAAATTGCAACCCATGTTTCATGAACAGGAAACTGTTAAATGGTTAAAAATTCTGAATTTTTTCCCTTTGGGCTATTTTCAGCTGATAGTACTTCAGCTGCAAAGCATACTTGGATTCATGATCTCAATAGGGAGATAAAGTGTTAGGGTTGAACCAGAGAAACGGGGAAGATAATAGAGAAAGAGGTCTGGGTTGTTGCCTTTTTCTCCTCTGGCAGGGATGGTCATTCTTGGTAGCACCCTACCAGGAAGTGTGTCCTTCCTGTGGGAGCCCAGTGTGAGTAGATAAAAGCCACAGCTGTATTTTCTGTCTCCTCACCATGGCGGTTTCTTGTTAGATGGAGGGACTGAGTGGATATTGCATGTCACTGTGGTTTTGACTGGCTAGTTTGATCACCAACCCAGTGTGCCCAGCAGTGGTCAGTACAGTGACTAAGGAGAAAGTGTGATCTGCAAGGCTGGCGACTCGGTGGGCTGGAGACTGAGGTGAGGTTCTTTAGGGCGGTGCGTCCCAGACTGAGTTACACACCGGAGTCATCCTTATCCCCAGTTACTAATGCAGAATACCCATGGGCTGGGGCCTAGGAATCCTTTTGTCAGAGTTCCCCAGGTTAGGATATACTTCGTTCTTAGACTGACTCCGAGGACATATTGCCTTAGGGACCAGAGGCCAACAAGAAAATCAAACTCTTGAGCATTTGCCCAGCTCAGGAAAAAAACCCACAGAACAGAATCTGAACCCTGTGCACCTAGCCAGCGGACACTTGTATCCATCCTGGAAAGGATTTCCAACTCCCACTGCTCTCTTCGGGTCCCTATTTTACAGCCTTGCCCCTCATTCTTAGTAGGTCATCTTGCTTCTTAAATTGCAGAGGGAGTGGAAACCTTCCGGGCACAATGCCTCAACTTCTTTTCTTCCCTCCAAAAAAAAAAAAAAAAAAAATTGTGTGTAATGCACATACACGCTTACATTTTACTTCACTTTGCTTCTCTGGTGGAGGGTTAACTGCTTGGTCTATGCCTCTCTCCATCAGGGACCCCTCTTGTGTACTTTTCTTTCACTCTTTTCCATCACCATTTATGTGTGTCTGTGAATAATATATGTAATATGAGTACATATTTCTTTTTTTTTTTTAAAGATTTTATTTATTTACTTGACAGAGAGAGATCACAAGTAGGCAGAGAGGCAGGCAGAGAGAGAGGGGGAAGCAGGATCCCCACCAAGCAGAGAGCCCGATGTGGGGCTCGATCCCAGGACCCTGAGATCACGACCTGAGCCGAAGGCAGAGGCTTTAACCCACTGAGCCACCCAGGCGCCCCGAGTACATATTTCATCTTCTAAAACAAGGCACAGCAAACAAAACCATGCCTTCCTCAATTCTGTGGTCAGCCACGATCCTCTCAAGTCCCGTTCATTCAGTCGTTCAACTAGCTGGTCCATATTTGTTAGAGTCAGGTGTGCGCAGGGACCTGGCTGGGCCCTGAGCTTCAGCGTCAGACCACACAGGCCTAACCCCTGCTTTCATGGTGCTTAGAGTCTCTTTGTAACCAGACTCCTTTAAAAATGATTGTTCTTAATTTCCTCCATTGCAGACCGTAACCCATGCTCGTGGTCATAAATGTGGAAATAGCTTCCTAATGGGAAGCCACTAAAAGGTTTAATGTAGAAGAGTACTGGGTCAGAATTTCATTTTTAGAAGTCACTTAGGCTGCTGAAGGGAGAGAGGATTGGGAGGGAGTGGAAATTGCTGCAGGTGATTGGTCAGGGAAGTTCTACTCTAGCCCAGATCAGGGCTACTTGGCATGTAAGACGGAAAGAGGAAGACAGACTCAAGATATATTCAGAGCTGTAGGATGATGAATGTTTGTCTGTGAGGATGAAGAAAAGGGGGGAGTCTAGGATTACACCTAGGTTTCTGGCTTGACCAGCTGCTTTGGTGGTTGTGCCATTTCCTGAGATAAGAAATCATGGAGAAAGAAGTGTGTGTGTGTGTCTGTGTGTATATATGTGTGTAAACATAAATCCTGTGTGAACATTGTGTGAGTCTGAGATGCCTGGGAGGTTTCCAAGAGGAGGGGTCACATAAGCAGTTGGTTGTATGAGCCTGGAATTCAGAAGAGATCACCTGAAATAGAACGATGCACTTGGAGCCTTTCGCTGAAGCTGTTAACAGATGCCATGGGTAGATTACAGAGGAGCAGGCCATAGCTGGAGGGCTGAGTATTTTCAGAACTAAAGCTCCAGTCACAGGGGAGGTCTCATAGAGGGACGCAAGAACTTCTAAGAGAAGGGAGTCTTTAGAAGAAGTCATGGTCAGCTGTGTCAAAGATTGTTGAGATGTCAAAGAGGCAAAAATGTAAAACGGATTGTTGAGATGTCAAATAAGGCAAAAATGTAAAACGGGTTTCGCAGCGTGCATGTCACGGATTATCTTAACCAGAGTCAAGTGGCAGGTGGCTAAAGGCTGGGTCCCTGTAAGAGGGATGCCCGCCCACCTAGAGCCGTAGCAATAGTATTAAGGATTTTGGACTATGTTGTAATGTAGCAGATGCAGTAGACAAGGCTGATAAAGTTGTGTTTCCTTCTCAGGAAGGAAGGAAACACTTATCTTTATTGTTTTATTTTGGTTATCAGAGCAGTATGTATTCATTGTAAAAGTTTTAAACATTAAAAAATATGTCTGAGAACAGCTTCTTTAACTGCATTCCCTCATGAATGACCACCATTAATAATTTGAGGTGTATCCTTCTAGATTCTGCTGTGCATATTCTACCACATACACACATTGATACACATGTACTTTACAAAAATTGGGTTTATGGCCAGAGAGTCTGCTAAAGCTTATATCTGTACTGGTGTATTTTAGCGACCTCATCCCATGGAGCAGGTGTAGTCTTCTAGTGTGTTGGAGTAGATTCTCTGGATATTTGAGTTTTATTTAAACAGCTTTGCTTTCTCACACAATGCTACACTGAACACACCTGTGCTTATTTATTTGGGTATCCTTACGTATATATGTGCACAGGAATTTCTGTGGAACAAGTTCCTAACATGGAGTTGTAGGGTCAAAGGGCATGTGCGTTTGACATTTTGATAGTGAATGCGACAGTGCCCAAGGCAAGGGGCCTTTTCTTTCTTTCTTTCTCTCTTTCTGTCTTTCTTTCTCTTCTTTTCTTTCCTTTCCTTTTCTTTTTTTAAGGTGGAAGAAATTTGAGCATGAAAAATGTCAACAAGGGGCAAATGAAGAGTAGGTCGAAGTCAGGAAAAAATGCTGAATGTCCGATAGTAAGAAGCCAGTGGGAATGGGAACCAAGGCACGGGAGGAGGCTTTAGGCCAAGGAGGGCAGGGATGGGGGTGGGGAGCAGGGTCCTCTGTCACTGCAGCCCCAGAGCCGTGGCCAATGCTGGCACATGGCAGGCCCCCGGCAGTTACTCGTTGCTTGAATGAATAACGCATATAGTGCAGTTGATTCGTCCATGGAACTTTATGACGTTTCTCTCTCAAAGCACCTAGTTTTTTCACTTCCTCTACAAACCAGAAGTTTAAGCCTTCTTAACTGAAACTGGCAAAGGAGACATTAAAGATCCGAAGGCCCTTCTTGCTTCCCAGACCCAGTTGCCCAGGGCAGGCAGGAGTCCAAGACAGGGCGTCTCTCGCTTTCCCTCCCGTTACCCACAGGGCCAGTAGATTCTAAGGCCCTGATATCCCTGGCCTCCGTCTAATTCTGTTCATCCTCACCACCACCGTCATTCTGTTAGTTCCAGCCTGCATTTTCTTATCAGAGCAGCCTCTGAGGTAGTCTTCTATTCTCCTCTCATACCTCGCTCAGAGCTTGGTTTCGGGACCACCTCCAACCCCCCGCCAGATCGGCTCAGGAGCGCCTTCCGCTTCCCAGTCCTGGGTGACATCTATCCTTCCTGGATGGTCACTTATATTATTTTTCTTAACTAAAACTTTGATATATAAATATCTTCTTTTTTTTTTTTTAAGATTTTATTTATTTATTTGTCAGAGCGAGCACAGGCAGATAGAGTGGCAGGCAGAGGCAGAGGGAGAAGCAGGCTCCCTGCTGAGCAAGGAGCCCGATGTGGGACTCGATCCCAGGATGCTGGGATCATGACCTGAGCCGAAGGCAACCGCTTAACCAACTGAGCCACCCAGGCATCCCGATATATAAATATCTTAATGGACATTTTTACATCTCGAAGACCCGTGGGGCTTAGTTCATGTTCCATGCTACAGAAATGATTGATATTATTTTGTGTGAAAGCCCGACACTTATATAAATTTGGTACGCAGGAAGGAAGGACAAGGACAAAGCAGGCATGAGATGAACTCACAAAGAACCAATAAGTTAAGACATTTGATTCTGGAACAGGCTTTAGGATTATTACTCCCTAGGTTAAGGCAATCAGCTTTAAGTGTCATTTGTATTAGTATTTCTATAATTAGCATGTTAAATGCATATTTTGAGAGAATTTAAATACCTTGCATCTCCAGGTGATTTAGCTATATTTGGATGATCTTTTTATTTTTAAAATCTCAAATAACCACTTTGTGGTATTTTCTGGAGTAGAAGTACTTGAACCTCTCTTGCTGCATCTGGCCAGCTGGAAGATAATCACATGAGTGAAGTCCCTGATGGGATTCTAAAAGAAACGGCCTTCTAATGCATTACATAAAGAGCTCCCAAATTAGGACTGGAATGTTCCTGTGTGGGCAGGCTGCCTGCCTCCCCACCCCTATCGCCGTGCCCCACCTCATCTACTGGGGAGCATAGTGGGAGGTTCTTACCAGCTGGCAAATGAGCTAGTATTTCAAGTTACAGAATCCAAGTGTAAGGAAAGAAAGAGATACCAGACTTGGTTACTTTTTCTGTGGAGCAGAGGGCCTGGATTCAATCCCTGGGACCTCCTGGAGAGGCACTTGTGTATCCTGAAGGATGCTTCTTGCTTCCACTCCTGTCTCTCCACACAGGGTGTGAGTTTCCCTCAAACAGCCATTCATTCACCCAGAGCACATTCCCCTGCATCCTCAGCACTTAGGATGGCCATGGCTCTGGCAATCCCTTCTGCACAAGGGAATGACGGGGGAGGGTGGGAGGGGGGGTCTGGGTGGCCCACTTCCACCAAGCCCCCTGGGCTCTAGAGGGTGAAAGGAAGAGGATGAGGTTTTGCTGCTAGAGTAGCCCTTGACTCTGTCGTGTTTCTGCTGAGCACAGGCAACACGAAGATGCAGTGACCACATATGAATTTAAACCACCTTAACCATATAGGCATTCAGTTCTATTTCACCTAAAATAATATCCTAAACTATTAAAACTAATCCACATGGAAGGAATTTTGTCCTCTTGGTCTGTTATTTAACTGGTAGCTTAAAAAAATATATGCACACATTCAAAATTTAAGTAATATGCATGATTTAGAAATACTTAGATAATACGGTAGAGAATGCATAAAAATGGAATTTACATGTGTCTTGAGTTCTCTTTGTGATCTCTTATTTAAGTATCAGATTGAATTTACAGACACTTTCCTAATTTTTGAGTTACTAGAACATTGAATAAAGTGCTGTCAGCATACTTATTTCTTGACATACTTGGAAGGCTGTATGTCTTTTTAAAAAAATGAAAAGATTTCATGAAGGTTCAAATACACCATTTTCTCCCTCCTTATATAATACTTGTAGTTAATATTCATTTAGTGTTTACTGTGTGCAGGTAATGAGCTAAACATTTCATATGCAACTCATTTCATCTTTAGAACAACCCCAGGAGGAAGTACTATCATTCCCATTTTTCAGGTGTAGACTTGGAGGCATAGAAAGGTTGAATAAATGGCCCCAATCCACTAGTGAGGAAGTGGTAGGTCTGGGATTTGAATTCAGGTCTGTCTGACTCCGGCAGCCAGCCTTACAGAAGTTATGCATCCATTTGGTAAGTCATTGAAATAATTATGGAGTCCCTAGCACATCCCAGGTACTGCTCTAGGTGCTTGGGATTCATCTACAAACAAACTCCATTGTGGAACTCACTTAATATATAACAATGAAGTTAGTATTAAGTCCTAAAAGAAAGTAGAGCAGGGCCAGGTGATGGAGAACAGTGGCTCTACTCTTGGGCTGTTAAATTTAGGATTTCAAGGACAGCCTCTCTGGGGCATGCATTTTGAACAGAGACTTGAATAATGGGAGAGAGCAAGCTAACTAAGGCCAAGGGCAATGTAATATGGCTATAAGCCTCTCCTATGGTCTCCTAAGTTCAAATTCTGATTCTTCTCATTAGCTGTGTGGTCTTGAACAAAACATTTGACTTCTCTGTGCCTCTTTATCAGTGATATGAAGGTAACTATAATACTTACTTTTTACCCTATAGGGCTGTTGTGAGGATGAACAGAGGATGAACTCTATATAAAAAGAACTTAGCTGTAAAACAAGCATTGGAATATAAGGACTCCTTAAGTGGTAGCTGGTATTCTGTAGGCACTATGGAAATGGTGAGAAGTAGCTACTTTCTGGGT
Organism: Taxidea taxus jeffersonii; assembly: GCA_003697995.1. Lineage (NCBI taxonomy): Eukaryota > Metazoa > Chordata > Mammalia > Carnivora > Mustelidae > Taxidea > Taxidea taxus. The sequence goes on along the minus strand of RCUC01162387.1, from coordinate 59,280 downwards.
ACATTATTTAACTGGTAGCTTAAACTAAAATCTGGGTAGACTTTGAAAATTCAGCTGATAAGATTTATTGAGGTGTTAAATGCAGGGGTATGAGGGAAAGGAGCCAGAGAGGACTCCAGTAATTTTGGTCTGATTAATTTGGTGGATTTGGGGGCCACTTCCCCATGAGATGGGGAAGACAGGGGTGGCGTATAGAAAGTCTTTTTGGCAGGGGAGGGGGCATAGTGGAGGGTGAAAATCAAGAACTTGGCTTGTAGTTAAGATTGAGACATTTCCTTAACGTGTTCACGTTTTGTACATGTTCACTGTAGAAAATTGGAAAACGTAGACAGATACTAAAAAGAAAATGAAAACATCTGACATTCCATCACCCAATATCTTTGGGTTCAATTTATTTTTACCCCATACAAATTTAGGTTATATAGTATATATAGGGCTTTTGTTTGTTTGCTAGTTTTATATGCTCTTCAGTTTATTGGAAAACGGCTCATGACAAAGGGGAGATTTAAAATCTAGGCAAGGAGATAAGAGCCCTAGCGCCACAAAAGCCCGCTACATCCACCACCATGGAGTGGTTACAGACTCAACCCTTTAGAGAGCTCTCCAGCTAAGGAGGGTAAGGCATAGTGTACATCTCTATCTCAGGAACCCCAGTGTCTGCCACCTGGGGCAGCCTCGTCCACAATCATTAGCAGAGCGACATTTTGTTTTCACAGTGGTAGAATACACATCACCTAAAACTTACTTGTAACCCCTTTTTAAATGTACAGTTCAGTGGCATTAAGTACATTTACATTGTTGTGCAATTGTCCCCACCATCCATCTCCAGAAGCTTTTCTTCTTATAGAACCGAAACTGTACCCATTAAACAGTCACTCCCCATTCTTCCCTCCTCTCAGCCTCTGATGACCACTGTTCTACTTTCTGTCTCTGAACTTGACTCCTCTAGGGATCTCAGATAAGTGGAATCACAAAAAAGCTGTGACCAGTTTTATTCCAGTTAGCATACTGCCCTTAGGATTCATCCATGTTAGAGCATGTGTGAGAATTTGCTTTTTTAAGGCTAAATAATATTGCATTGTATATTTTGTGTATCCGTTCATCTGCAGTTAGGTACTTGGTTAGCTCCCACTTGTTGGCTGTTGTGAATAATGCTGCTGTGAACAGGGGTATTTACAAATATTTGAGTTCCTGCTCTCAGTTCTTTGGGGCATATACTATATGCAGTTTTACTTCTTCATATTGAAGTACATTGTTACAATTCTGTGTGATGAATATTCTTCTACAAAATTATTCAAATAATTGCATTATGTATTATCCGTAGCCATGTCCTCAGTGACTTAAGCAAGAATTGTTTTCTAGAAATAGAATTATAAGATTGAAGAATATGACGAGTTTAAAGCTTTTGCTACATTTTCTAAATTGCCAACCACAAACTTGTACAACCCGACGCTAGCAAAATCTGTATGTCTTCTCTGCTCCTTTGCTTCTATTAGGTATTAGTAATTATTTTCTGTCAATTTAATCATTAAAAATGGCATGTAAATTCTGATTTTTCTTTTATGCAAATTTATGGTTCACTTTCTGAGTTTATTTGTAGCTGATTACTGGGGAAAATACTGATTTGGCAAACACTGAACATGAGAGATGATGAGCGATTATGACAATCTATGAGGTCCTTCCTAGTCTTCAATTGGAAGGCAATTGCGAGCCTTTTGCTCTGTGTATATATGACAAGCTGTGTAATTGGGTTTTGAGATCTTCTGTTTTGTGTGCTAAATACATTCTTAGTAGTTAAACTTTCACACTTCCTTACTTAGAATTCAAAAATCTTAAAAGTGCTAAAAAGAATTTTTTGGGTAATTCATTTGGTTATAAAACCTGACAGATTGTAACACTGTATGTCAACTATACTCAAAGACAAAAACAAACCAAAAAACACCTGACAGATCCGAATTCATTTGGTGGAGAAACCTGACCTCAGCCAGCATGAGGCTATTTATATGTCTTATTTATCCCACTTAGAGTGAGTGTTCATATTTTTGGCTGTAAAACTGACTTCATTTGATTAAGGGATGTTGCCCCAGACCCCACTGAGGGTACATAGTAATGTATACTATATACATATGAGCTATTTTCTTTTTTTTTGGAAATAATGTTTTTATTTTTAATTTCTATTTTTTTGTATATCAAAGCACTTTTTCTTTTTTTGATGTAGTGTTCCATGATCCATTGTTTACGTATAACACCCAGTGCTCCATGTAATACGTGCTGCCCTTAATACCCACCAGCAGGCTCACCTATCCTCCCCACACCCCTCCCCAGTTATTCTTTTTAAATTCTGAAACACAAAGGTTTTGGCATCAAAGATTTCAGATAAGGGTAAGGGACTGTGGGCCTATATATATATATATATATATATATATATATATATATTTTTTTTTTTTTTTTTTTTTTTTCCTTGGATTTCTATGTTCTCATCCCTCATAGGCTTCAAAAACTCATTTTGAAATCAGGCCTACTTGGGTAGGGTAAGCAAGGAGTAACAACTCAATGTGTTTTGAGTTTAAGGACAATAGAAATGTAAGGGTGGTGTCTTCTTTCATCCCCAGGACACTGTATAATCACTATAATCTGGGGACTGACAGGCCAGTAACTAGAACCAGGTTTCAGCTGAGCTGTAGCCAACTGCAAACCCTGAGGGTCCTGAGAGGCCTGGACCAGTTGAACTGTAAAGTGATAGTAATAGCTTTCCAAGATATTGTTGCAACATATTTCTATAATTCATACCACTTGTCCTTTTTAGAACATAAACTGTCTTAGCCAAGCTTTAAAAACCAATACCAAATTGGTAAAATCAAATAAAGTCACTCTTCATTTACATGATTGATTATTATCAATGCTATTAAATTTGAATTTTTAAAAACTTATTTTTTAAAATGGTAAGGGTTGCAGAAATGGAAAAGCTGACTCAAATTCATGTGGAATTTTAAGGAGCCCTGAAGAGCCAAAACAACTTAGAAAAAGAAGAACAAAGTTGGAGGGCTCACATTTCCTGATTTTGAAACTTACTACAAAGCTGCTGTAGTAATCAAAACAGTATGGTACTAACATATGGATAAACATAGACCAGTAGGATAGACTCCAGAGTCCAGAAATAAAAATGTACATGTATGGCCAATGGATTTTTGAGAAGGGTGCCAAGTACACTGTGAGGAAAGACGGATCTTTTTGACAAATGATGTTGTGACAACTGGATTTCCACATGTAAAAAGAATGAAGTTGGACTGAACGTTGCATCAGATACAAAAAAATTAACTCAAAATGGATCAACAATTTAACTATAAGAGTTAAAGCCTTCAAACTCTTAGAAGAAAACAGGGGTAAATCTTTGGCCTTGGATTTGGCAATGGATTCTAAGATATGACAACAAAAGCATACCCAGCAACCACAGTAGAGTAGATGAGAATGTGAAATGGTACAGCCACTGTGGAAAACAGTTTCCTGGTTCGTCAAAAAGCTAAACATTAAATTACTAAATGACTCAGCAATTCCATTGCCAGGTATATACACAGAGGAATTGAAAACAGAGACTCAGATACTTATATGCCGTTGTTCATTTCAGGATTATTCACGGCAGCCAAAAGGTGAAACAACCTGAGTGTCCATCGAGGATGACAAGGTTTGTTACACACACACTTGCACACACACACTCTCACAGTACAATATTCTGTCATAGAAAGGGATAAAGTTCTGACATGTGCTGCGACATGGATGAACCTTGACATCATTTTGCTGAGAAAAATAAGCCAGAAACAAAAGGTCAAACGTTGTATGATTCCACTCACATGAAATATCTCTAGAATAGGCAAATTCATAGAGACAGAAAGTAGATTAGACGTTATTATGGCCTGTGGGGAGGGGGAAATGGGAAGTTACTGCTTAGCGGTTACAGAGTTTCTGGTGTGATTAACAAAAGGTTTTGGAAATAGTGGTGATGGTTACACAATATTGTGAACAGAATTAATGCCACCAGATTGTACACTTAAAAATTGCTAAAATGGACATTTTTATGTTTTACGTAGGGTAGTACAATAAAAATACTTTTAAGATGGTGAAAGGAACTGATGAATTCCGTTGGAATCTGAGAAGTTTGAGAGATACAGTCAGCTTTTCTGTAAAAGCATTAGCTAACCTGGTTGGGATGTGAGAATGAATAATGGGATATTGTTCCTACTCTTCAAAAGGAGACGTGTTTAACTTCCAGGTGTATTTTTGGAGCGGAATTATTGGGGGACGTTTGCGGGAATAGGGAGAGGCAGTGCATGAGAGGAGCTGAAACCACTCTAAACAGCACAGAAATATAACAAGATGAAGAAAATTGTGTTTATCAGAACTCTTGTCAGGGATTATATTGCTCCTGGGGGATGGAAGAAGTTCTTAGAGTTGCCACTAGGGTGGGGCTGGAAGGGTGAGACGCCCAAGCGACTCACTGAACGGTTCCTCATTTGTTCCTCTGTCGAGTCTCTTGTGCTGTGGGAAGGAGCATGTTCTATTGGATACATTGCTGGAGCAGTGGGCAGTGTGGAGGAAAGGGAGAGATCCTCCTTTTCATATATACTGTCAAAATATTGGAAGAATATTATCTTGGAGGAGCACTGTATTGTTAGCCTGCCTTGAGTGTGAACATACTTCACTGTGGCCCAGTGCAGGATGTTTCTGGAAATATAAAAACTCTGGTGTCATTATGTAAGTAATCAGAGTATATTCTGAAAATTGAAGAGCGCTAATAACTTTTCTAGAATGACGGAGTTCATAATTCATCCCGTCTTTGGTTCACTCACTTATGGAGACTCTGTAACATATTAGGTATTGTTTCAAATTCTGAGGAAACAAAGTAGAATAAGATAACTGCTTTTCCTCGAAGTGCTCATGGACCAGCAGAGAAGATGAATGAATCAGGACTATACAGAGCAGTAAGGGGATGGAAACCTATATTTCCCCCACATTTTATCTTCTGTGGTGCTGGCCAGTTGTGAGAGAGCAACTACCATGTGATTATTTGGGCCTCTGTTCAGTATAAAGCTGCAAATTTATGTATAATAATCACTCCTTTTTATTTCTCCTCTACACTCTAGAAGACCAACTGAAAAATACTCTATTTTAATAGCTAATAATGCAAGTTGGGTTTTGGGGCACCTATAGTGTAGACAATGGAAAGTGCTATAGGAGCATGAAGTTGAGCAAGTAAACCATCTTGGTCCATAAATGGTGTACATTGGTGACACTGGAATAAAAATTTAAAGGGTAGAATGTGGGGGGGGGGCAGTGAAGGGATACACATTTCAAATAAAATATACTTAGGAGGAGTTTAAAAATAAAAAGAATGGGGTACCTGGGTGGCCCAGTTGGTCAAGTGTCTGCCTTTGGTTCAGGTCATGATCCTGGGGTCCTGGGGTTGAGCCCCACATTGGGGTCCCTGATGAGCAGGGATTCTGCTTTTTCCCTCTCTCTGCACCCCACTACTTGTGTGCATGCTTTCGCTCGCCCTCAAATAAAATCTTTAAAAAAAAAATGAAAAGGATAAAACTTGGTAACTGACCAAAGGTCAAGTAAGGAAAGGGAAAAGTGAAGAATGACCCCAGCTCTGGCTTAGGTAGTTGAATCAATGTGATTACAATATATTAATCAAAACTGGCAAGCACAACAGGGGGAAAGTTTGAAACAAGGCAGTTTTTATCATAATTTAGGAAGAATATTTATTAATTTTCTTAATTATCTGATGGATAGTGCTGAGTTTCAGACATGAGTCAAAAATTTCCTTACCCTAACAAACTTGACATCTTCATAATGACATTTTTGCCTTCATCCCTTTTTCTTTTCCGTTCAGCTATTTCTTCCACTTCCAGAATTATCTGAGAGAAAGAGCACATTTTTGCCTTAAGACGGGAAACACAGAATTCTAATAGAAACCATCAACTTGAATTTGAAATTGCATTCCAGAAATGATTAAAGGATGGTGTCATTTTTTTTTTTCATTTAAGTATTACCATTATTGAGTTGAAATGCCAGTAACAAGCTGGGGGTTTAAAAAAAACCATCCAGTTTCAGAAACATGAGCAAACATTTCCCGAGTCATTTCTCTTTTCATTGCAAGTAGTAGTGAACAGTGCATAGGACATTGAAGTCATTCAGAAATATTTGCTGAGTTAATGTTGTGTTTTGTTTTTTTTTTTTACACTTAAAATTATTTTATGAAAAAGAAGAGTCAAGGTGAAAAGTCAGGAGGAAAACTTGGTGCATAACAAGGTTAAGAATGCCAGACTTTATTAAAGTAAAAAAATAATAGCCAATATTTATATAGTACTTAACACTTTTCAAGTTGCTTTTATGTGTGTCAGTTAATTTATTGTCCACAATGACCTTTTGATGTAGGCATTATCATCTGCAGTTTATTGATGAGGAAACAGATTCAGGGTTGAATGGTGTGCCTGAAGCCACAGAGTTAAACTGTGTAGAGGTCTTAAAATTTTAAGTCCACTGCCCTGGGTGGTAAAACACAGCCATCTCAGCAATGAAAGAAACTGCCCTGTCTTTGTGTTTTATGTTTCATTTTTAACTTTCTTTTCATTTATGATGACTCTTTGGCCTCATTTTAGAATCTCATTTAATATGACAGGGTCTATAATCTGCAGGCTTACAGGCTATGGATAATATGAGAAATAGATCTTCCCCTACTTAATTGCCACCAAAATACAATAGGTCCTGTTAAACTGAGGCCAGAGAAAGAGATACTGGAACCTGAGGACCAAATACACCTACCACACGATGATGCAGGCCCTGTCGGGAAGGCTCACTTGTAAAAGATGTGGGTAGTGAGACTAAGTGGACCCATGTAATACATGGAAAGTGTGAAGTGGTAGGAAATGGCGGCCCAAATGTGCAGTTACTTAAAGAATTGTGATGGGTGGGTGCTAGCATTCAGGTCAAATATCCAGTGCATGCTGAGACCAGTGTTCAGAGACTTCTGGTCAAAGGGGAGAAGAGTTTCAGGTGCAAGACTGCCTGGCAAATCATTAGACATCCTCCCCAATCTGAATATGTGAATACATCCTTGTTTCCAAGGTGAATGGGCCATTCCTCTGATACCTCTTTACTTGTATGTTCACTAGATCATGACATTCCTGAAGGCAGTTTCTGTACTTTTTCATCTTGATGTTTGTACTCCTATCACCTAGCTCCATGTCTTTAGCCATTAGCCAGAATGTTGTATCTATTTACTTATCTTGTGGAGGTTTTCCTTTAGTTCTTCTAATGGTGCTGGCTATATTAATGCACTTCACTATACAGTTCTATCATTTGATTTTCAAGATGGGTTGTTGGTTAGGGGCGCCTGGGTGGCTCAGTGGGTTAAGCCTCTTCCTTTGGCTCGGGTCATGATCTCAGGGTCCTGGGAATGAGCCCCACATCAGGCTCTCTGCTCGGCAGGGAGCCTGCTTCCCCCCTCTCTCTGCCTGCCTCTCTGCCTACTTGTGATCTCTCTCTCTCTCTGTCAAATAAATAAATAAAATCTTAAAAAAAAAAAAGGTTGTTGGTTAATATTTATTTGACTTGTATGTACAACACTCTGTTGATTCCTTACCAACTTACATTTAGCAATAGGGGGACCTCTTGGAATTATTCATAACAGCTGAGGAGACAAATCAATATATTAAAAAATATGTCCAATTCTGGAATTGGACAAATTCAGATTCTTATTGTGTCACTTTTGGTGGTTGGCTTCAGGCGACTGATAACCTGAAATTTTCATCATCTGTGAAAACAAAGATAAAAATAGTATTAAATAAGATCAGAAATTTAGAAGTGCCAAGCATAAAATAACACACTCAGGAAATTTCTGTTTATAGTTTTTCATATTGCTGGGTCTGTGTACATGAACTTAATTTATATAGTGCTGTATTTTTTTACAACATGCTTTTGAGTTGTCATTTGTACCCTTCATACAGCCCTGTGAGATGACAAGGGAAAGTAATTTTATTAACAGCTTCAGATAAATAAACTGAGACTAAGTTATTGCCTGGGATCATGCTGCTAAAGTTGTAGAATCAGGACTTGAACTCACTCAATCCCTTTAAACCATGCCCAGTGCCCTTTGTACCAGGTTCATCTATTTTTACCTGCTGTCTCTCATGTGGTCACTATGAGTCTGATCATTTCAGTGGCAACCAATCACCATAATAAATATGTCAGTTGGACCCACCCACTTCCATGCTGGTGCTGTTTGATAAAGTGTGAATGCCTAATTCTGATTACTTTTATTGCTAGGGCACTACTTCTCAGGCACTTTGTTTTTTTTTTTACTCATGAATTTCCTGAAAGGTCTTTTTGTGTTTTCTGATGGATAATAGATTGGCTAAGTTATAAAATTATAGATAATGGATCCTTTTATCACCCACTTTAAGTTTTTTTTTTTAATTTTTTTTTTTTTATTTGACAGAGACCACAAGTAGGCAGAGAGGAAGGCAGAGAGAGAGAGAGGAGGAAGCAGGCTCCCCAATGAGCAGAGAGCTCAATGTGGGGTTCGATCCCAGGACCCTGGGATCATGACCTGAGCCGAAGGCAGAGGCTTTAACCCACTGAGCTACCCAGGTGTCCCTATCACCCACTTTAAATAAGTCTCAAATTTGCTTTGCTCTAGAGGTGATCTATTTTACAGTGGGAAAATAAGTGTTAGTTATTCCATTTCTTCTAATTGATAGATGAATAATCCTATGAATTGCAACTCTCTGGTGAGCTTTCCACTGTGTTGTTTTGAACCCATTAAAGTGACAAGCCCTCTAGATATTGGGCCCCTTCATTTTGTTCTGGCAAGTCTGTCAGAACTAGTACCACCAATGACTGGATTGCTTTAATCTTATTATACTTACCTACCTTGATAGTTTTTTTGTTTGTTTTTAGAATAAGACCCTTTTTTTTTTTTTAAGATTTTTTTTATTTATTTGACAGAGATCACAAGTAGGCAGGGGGGTGGGGGGATGCGAGGTGGGGGAAACAGTCTCCCTGCTGAGCAGAGAGCCCGATGTGGGGTTCCATCCCAGGACCCCGACATCATGACCTGAGCCGAAGGCAGAGGCTTTAACCCACTGAGCCACCCAGGTGCCCTACCTTGATAGTTTTTAAAACGTGCTTTTCTTTCACTTTTAACTAATTGTTATGTGATTAATTACTAAATTTTGGAAAAGTAGAATTTTAGTGGGTTTATTTTGACCCAAAACCTCAGTTATTTGACTTTTACCTACATAAACCAAATCGATAGATATGTGTACAGTGCTTTCCACAGTATTTCTTCAGTATAAGTCTTTGTAGCCTGGCACTTACTAATGAGCTTAAAATTAACATTCATTGTGTCTCAATTTCTTTTTCTCAAGAAGAGAGAGACTTGCTTGCCTGGTTCTTCTTGGTATCCCCAGGGCCTAATGACACAATGACTGTGTAAAATAAAAACCAGGCCGTGAATGTTCATCAAACCTGACTTTCCACTGTGCTTTCTTTGTAAATCCATACAAAATTCCACCTATAGGTGAAGGCCAAAGTTTGGTCATCATATTACAATAACTAGTTTTTAGGTCTTTAGTCAGCTTTTTGATGAGCAGATAAGACAGAGGTCACAAAAATATACTTTTATATCCCAACTGCTGAAATTAATTAATTAATCATGAAGCCATTCAAGGTGGTACTTTAGTTGTGTAAAGCGAGGCATGTTGACAATACTAAAAATACATTTCAAAATGGTAAATGAAAAGTGATTTATATAAGGGAAAAAATTAACATTTTTGCCTTACTAGAAGATTTTTCCCCCCAATTCTGCCCTGTTTTTCATAAAAAGCCCTCAAAGTGCCACCTTGATTTTGACTGTTTTTGCTGAGAAATGAACTTTTTCAGCTGTGTTAGATTACCAGAAATGAGAATATCAAACAGTAACGGGAGCCCTTCGGTAGTGGAAGTATAATGATCATATTAGCATCATAAATCATTTGCTCTCAGTACTACAGTAGGTCATGAGAGCAACAGCTGCAGCTTTGTTCTCCCTAGATGATGTTTCAGTAAAGCCATTTCTGTTTTTATTCGCTCAAATTTACAGTTTCTCCTTTGTGTTGACATTAAGCAGTGAATCTATTAGTTTCCATTACCGACAGAATAACTAAAACTATAAATAGTTCTATATTTTCCTTCACAAATCCTCTCAAGCTGCGTCGGTGTCTTTAATTTGATAAAACATCTGGGTAATATATCTTATTTCTTCTCTTTCAGCAAATGCATACTTTCTTAAGCTTTTCCTTAAAAAAAACCAAAACCAAAAAACAAACAAAAAAACTCAACAGCAGCTCTCTCCTGTCTTTTGACCTCATATTTTTCATAGTTAAATTGGGCATCTAATTGTGAAGTAATCCAGATAAGATGCAAAAGTCAGATCATTCCATCTGGTTCACAAAACTCATTTTTAGAAATATCCGCAGTATTATGTTTCAGTGAGTTGCTAGTTCTGCCAAAAAAAAAAAAAAAGAAAGAAAGAAAGAAAACAACACAATGTATCATAAATACCACATACCTAACTTTTTAATATCTAAATATAAAAATGTTAGGTCTTTCCTTCCTAATGTAAACCAAGTTGCAGATCACCGATTTCAAACACAGTGTCATAGCCACCAGTATAAACACATTTTAGCAAGTCCTAGAAGCACCCTTCAAGATTGTGATTATCTTGGACAACCGTGGTTCTGATGTTGGAATAAACCAGTTTCTTACGTTATAATTCCCGAAGTGTAGCAGGCTGCGCAGTAATCGCCACATTCCTCTGGGGTTCTCGGAGGCAAGCCCTGTAATTTTGGCCTTGGCTGCAATTCTGTAAGCTTTGGCCCTCCACGTCTATTTCTGGTTGCTGCTTTGGTTCACATTTAGGGGTCTTGTGAGGAGCTCAGTTTTTCTAGAGTGAGAATCACTTGTTTGTGTTGTCATGGCTACTGGTATGACCTTTCAGTTCATAGGTGTACAGTGATCTGAATTTAGTGGACAGGATTCTGAGTAGATCTCATATCTAATCTAGATATTGGGATGTTTCTTAGTGATGTGCCAAACCTAAGAGTTTGGTAGCTGAATTGTTGGCTGACATTTTGGTTTTGTTGAATAGCCACTTACACATCTTTTAATCCATCTCCCCAGTAAGCTTGTCTTTTGGACCATTGAAGGGAATTTTTCTGGATTGATGGGGACTCAGCCTTTTCCTTCCCAAAAGCCTCTAATGGATTTTTAAAAATTGGAATTTTTTTTATGTTTTTATTTTTTTTAAGATTTTATTTATTTATTTGACAGAGATCACAAGTAGACAGAGAGGCAGGCAGAGAGAGAGAGAGAGAGAAAGGAGGAGGAAGCAGGCCCCATGCAGCGCAAAGAGCCCGATGCGGGGCTCAATCCCAGGACCCTGGGATCATGACCTGAGCCGAAGACAGAGGCTTTAACCCACTGAGTCGCCCAGGTGCCCCTGGAATGTTTTTTTAGAAGGCATGACAAAGCCAAGATAACATCACACTTCATAAAATTAAAAGTAATTCCTTAACACAATTTAATGCTTATTCCATGCCCAACCTTTCTATTTTTGATAAATATGTCCTTTTAAAAAACTGGTTGGTCCAAGTTGGGATGCAGATACCATATACTGCTAATGATTGTTGTGATATTGTGATTTTATAATAAGAAATACGTTCAATCTTCCTCAGTTCCTGGCAGGAGCTCCTGCAACTCTGGTAACTTCCTAAGTGAGGAGATAGAGAAAGGTGCATTTTGTTATGTTGATGAGGGGACCTCTGGAAAGCCCCTGGGTAACCCCAGGGTGAGGGCTGGTTGCAGTGGAAACCCACAGGGAGATTAGAGGGCTGAACCTTTCAGTCCTGCCCTCCGACTTCCAAGGAGGTGGGAAAGAAGATTGAATCAGTTGCCAGTGGCCTGTGATCAATCAATCCTAAGTATGGAAGCGTACGTATGTAGAAGCCCGGAGGGCAGGTTTAGAGAGCTTAAGGTTGGTGAGCTTGTGCAGGTGTGGGAAGAGTGATACCTTCATGAAGAGAGGGCATCCAAGCCCTGTGCCTCTTCTCACATACCTTGCCTTTGTCCCTCTTCTTCTGGCTATTTATCTGTATCCTTTATAATACCATTTATAATAAACCGGTAAATGCAAGTAAATGTTCCTCTGAGTTCTGTGAGCCACTCTAGCTAATTAATCGAACCCAAGGAGAGGGTGGTGGGAACCTTTGATTTATAGCCAGTCAGTCAGAAGCTTGAGTGACAGCCTGGACTTGCTGGGGGCTGTCTTGTGGTACCAAGCCCTTAACCCATGGTCTGATGCTATCTTCAGGTGGATACTGTCAGAATTCAGGTAATTGTTTGGTGGTGTGGGAAAAAAACACATATTGGAGATACATATGTTCCTTAGGCTCTTTCAGTCTCTGCCTTTTTCATATCATCAATTTATTGAAGAGGCTAGACCTGTTGATAAGTTAGAATATTTATTTAAATTTATTTAAATATGCATTTAAACACATTTAAATATTTAAGTTCATTTAATTAAGAACATTTTCCCCACACAGCCTAAATTACATTGTTACCCTTATCAATATTAATAACTCCTTAATATAATCTGATGCTTAATCAATATTCAGATTTCCCCAGTTTGTTTTTAAGTCTTCTACATCTGGTTTGTTCAAGCCCAGACCCAGTCTGGAAGCACACACCGCAAATGGTTGTTTTATCTTGTTTTCTCTCTTATCTTTTGATCTGGACCAGTTCCTTTTATTCATATCAGGAACTTGTGTACAGGGTGAGACTGGTGTTCTGCAGAACAACCCAGCTTCTGGATTTGGTTCCTTTCCCCTCCCACACTGTGCTGTGAAGCACAGTGACCACTAGTCACATGTGGCTCTTAAGCTGTTGAAATGTAGCTAGTCCAAATTGAGATGTGTTGTGACTATAACATACACACTGGCTTTCTAAGGCTTAGGATAAAAAAAAATGTGAACTATTTCACTAATAATTTTTTATGTTGAATACATGTTCAGATGATCTGGGTATATCAAGTTAACTATATTACTAAATTTGATTTTACCTGTTTGTTTTTCATTTTCAAAATGTACCTTCTAGAAAGTTTTATTTGGCACCCAGTATATTTCTACCAGATAGTGCTAGTCAACATATTTTAAAACAGAAAATTGCTACCCCGAATGACTCCACATCAGTTCTCTGAGATGTAGTTGGAGAGAACATTAATAGGCTAAAATGTTCCTTAGCTAGAGTTTTATAACATTCAGTTGCTGTGTCCTTCCAAGTGGAAACTAAGTGATTTTACGTAGTTGATCTAGCCGCGAGCATTTTAAGACGGAGTATCCTATAAGCATGGCATTGTCCAGTAGATGGAATAGCTCCTAAAGATTTTGAGTGCCCCTCATAGCTGGAAGTGTTAAATCCCATAACCTGGGAGGTATGCCACAGGTGCTAATACAGTTGTTACACCAGTGCTGGTGACTCAAAAGCAGAAAAGGATTATGAGCCGATGAAAGTCATGCTTTCTTTCTTTGTTTATTTCTAGTGTTGGACAACATTGAACAGACAGCTGTTTCCAGTTTTGGAGCACTGGAGAGTCAGCCTGATTTCCGAACCCCAGAGTTTGTAAGTACTACTATTACCTCTTCCGTTCTCACCAAATGCAGAAGAAGGTTTTTCATGAAATCTTGCCCTCAGTGCCTCTAGATGTGGCACAGGTCTCAGTGGCAGGGCTGTGTATTTAAAGCTCTGGTTCCCTGGGGAACGGGTTCCTGAACTACAGTGTCTTGGCGTCATGCTCCATAGGCTTATTCTTCATACTGTTTTGTACTTTCTGCAGTAAATAGCAGCGTTCCTTCCAAAACTCCTCCTCCATTCACAGTGAGCTTTGCTGTTAGTTTCTGCTGTTAGTGACTCTGGAAACCGGTCTCCGTTGAGCACATACAGGTACATTGCCCAGTCTGATTCCCATTTCACTATGCAGCCGTCAGTCATATGACCTTTATAGATGTATCTCTTAGGGCTGGGACTGTTTTGTTGGTTGTTCCTACCAACAGGGGAACTAACTGCTCTCACTAAATTAGGCTCATTAAAGATTAGCCATGGTTCTCACCCTCAAGGAATTAAAAATCTTATTAGATGCTACTGAGATTTTATTAATGCCTTGTTTAAAGAAAATTAAGCACATAGGATGCCACATGCAGAATGTCTTTACTAAATAGATTTTTGTATTAGGCTCGTTTGAAAAGAGGGATGGGAAGAAGTGTTTCTTTGACTCATGTACCGTGTTACTGCACCAGATGTGTAGGAAAAAAGCACGCCAGAATCCACCTAGATTTACCTATTTTTGCCCTTTGCTGCAAATGGCTTGTCTACCACTTCATTAAGGCACAAGGCTTTTTTTGGTTTATTTTCAAAGTGTGACATACAGTTGCCACACCAGTAATTGGCAGAGCACAATTGTATTATTGATAAAGACAAAAAAAAAAAAAAAGAACTCATTATGTGCCTTTCCTCTTCTCACTCATTCTTTATGGATTACTTACAAAATTCAGTCAAGAGTAAGGAAACTAGGCAGTGCTCAGGATGAAAAGGGATTGCACATGAAACTGTATCCGCAGTGCCATTTTATTTCACAGTGTGGGACTCCTGTGGCGTACTAGCAGATTGCCTACTGTGAAAATCACTTGGATATAATAGAAAGACCACGTATTCAATGACTTCCCTGTTACATTCAATGAGATTTTTCAGTGAAGGAAAATTGTGAATGCCCACCAATGTATCCTGTATCTTAGTTAAAGTAGCAGGGCAGTGTTGTGGTTTTTTCCTAACTTCTACAGTGAGTGCCCCAAGGCAGAATTGATGCAGATATTTCCCATTTGAATATGAAATTGATACAGACTCTTGGAGCTGGCCCTTTTTTGTTTTATTTTCTAACTGCTGCACGTTGATACTCTTCAAGCCCTATTTCTAATCTAAAAAGAGCTGTGTGCAGTACAGTGCTGATGTGCTTGGCAAACACCTATATGGTTCACACTGATTCCCTATGTGAAAATAAAAGTATTTTTCTCAAGAACAGATTTTAGTGTCTTAGGAGGTTTGAGATTGGTCTGCCTCAGCGAGGTCTTTGCAACACATGGTCTACACTGGTAATCACACTGGTAATGTTCTTCTACCTTCAGTGTTAACTTCTTGACTACCTCATTTTCCTTTCAAAGGGGTGAAGGCTGGTGAGTCTAAGAATGACGAGGAGTAGAACTTGAGGATCACAGGATACACTTACGTTTTGAGAGATTTCTCTTAACGATGGGTCTGAGAACACCAAGCTGAAAGGAGATTTTTATGCTAACTCCCCATATTTCTCTTTCTTATTGTCACACCTCAATGATATCTAAAGCCCTTTCTTTTTTTTTTTTTTTTTAAAGATTTTATTTATTTATTTGACAGATAGAGATCACAAGTAGGCAGACAGGCAGGCACAGAGAGAGGGGGAGGCAGGCTCCCTGCCAAGTAGAGAGCCCGATGCGGGGCTTGATCCCAGGACCCTGGGATCATGACCTGAGCCGAAGGCAGAGGCTTTAACCCACTGAGCCACCCAGGCGCCCCTAGAGCCCTTTCTTGAGACCACAGGAGCAGAATTAAACTTGTGAAGCCTGGTTTTTTTAGACATGTGGTTGATACAAGATTTCTGTATCCGGCTATTATCTTTCTCTAACTGCGTGTTCATACCGTATTTAGGAAGGAGTCTCTGATTTTCTTGTGCTTTTTAGACTTCCGCACTTCCGATGCTCGTTGCACACCCCCGTCAGCAGGGACTGCGTCCACACCCGCTTGCCTTCCCTCCCCACATCACTGTGGCCCCTGCTTCAGTTCCCTCCTACACAGATCTTTCCCAAACTGCTGCCTCCCTGGTAAACAAACAGGAGGCGCCTAAGGCGCCTTGAGAACAGAGTCCCCAAGGGAATCAGGACATGCAAGGGAAGCCTTTTTTTGGAGGCAGAAAGCGACAGCATCCGTGAAAACGGGCTGCTCTTGTGTGTAGGCAGGTGGATTGGGCGAATGCCAGGACAAAACCAGGTACGTGGGTCCAAACCAAACATTCAAATCCGAACCAGGGGTGCCGGCACAAACCCAGGAGCAGAGGGAGACTGGCACAAAGGGAAACTGAAAACAGAAAGAAGAGGGAGAAGAAAAGGAGCCAAGGTGCCAGCGCTCTGTTTTTCTCCATCTGGCATCTGGAAGCAGCAGCTGCCGTGTGCTGAGGTGAACGGAAACACAGCAAGGCATAGACGGTGTTTACTCAGGCTTTATCCTCAGCTAGTTCAGATTTTAGAAGGATCAAGAGCCTCGTGTTTTCAGCGGAGTGTATTTATACAGTTTGGCCAGCGGGGAGAACAAAACGCTTATCATTATTGGTTTGTTTCCTTCAGGACTTCTGTTTTTCTTTCCTTTGACACCAGGCCCGCGCGAGCAATTCTGGTTGAGTCCCTTGGTTCCCAGCAGATAAGCACCGGAAAGTTGTCCTTCACAGCTCAGGTGTCTGTGGCGCAGTGCCTCAGGCCCAGTCGGGCCTGTTGTGGGGACCTCATAAATCATGGATAGATAAATGTGGCTGCAAAGCCCCCTCGTGGCCGGTTCTCTGTGGGGCCCCCGAGGCTGGGCCCGACTCTCTGAACTGCCCAGGGGCAAGCCGAGACCGATGCTGGGTGCCTGTGTTCTTGCTTCTGAGGAGCTGGGGACACGTTCCAGCTGGACAAAGCCCCACCGAGGCGGCATGGACATGTGAACGGGGCTCCTGCTGAAAGGGGCCTGGTGAAATGCTGGCTCCACAGAGAATAACCGGGTGATCTCGTTGTGGTAGGAAACCAGCTCCATCCCGGTTCTTTGTTTAAGCGCAGTGAAAATCTGCTTGTGATCTGCTTAATTAACTTAATATTTTATCCTGGTGTCCCACACCGTTGTTTTTCCAGGCGTATGATGGACACACAGCACAGTGAAGGTTTACAATATACAGCTCCGTGCTATTTTTTTTCTCTCTGACATTGTTATCATCTCTAACTTCTGTTCCCTTGTGCTGATGAACTATAATTAATCCTATTGTAGTTTTCAAAGCAGTTAGTTCAAGGTGGATCTAGTGAAGGAAACGGTGACATAGCCAGATGCTCTGGAACCCTGTGATGAGTGGCCATCATTTAGGGACACCGGTTCTGAAGACAGGCTAGCTTCATGGGACAAGGACTGGACTGTGGAGAAGGGATTTGGCCAAAGGGAGTCTGAGGACTGGGTATCAGAGACCCAGATAGCCTTGCTGAGTTCAGACTTTGAAGCAGAGGCTGCAGAACAAGGCAGTCCATTTAGAACTGAGGCTGGGGAGCCACCAACACAGTAGTGCAGCAGGTACAGGCTTTTCTGCAGTGTGGTAGCGTGCTGATGTAGGGCAACCCGGGCTTCCCCTGGGACACTCACTCTCAGGTCTGCTTACGAGCAAAGGTGACCTGAGGGGTTAGGCCAGGGGCTCATCAGGCATGGCTGGCCCTGAGGAGCCCAGGTTCATTCCAAGCCCTGAGGAGTGCAGGAAGAGTAGGGGAAAGGTTGAGTGATGGTCAGAGCTCTTTCTAGAGACCCTGACTCTCTTGGTACTGACCCAGGAACCTGGGTGCACAGGAGGAATGGGGTGTGGGGAAGAACTTCAGGGGAGCAGTGGGGAATCTGCTTGTATCTAGCTGGATGGAAACTAGGCTGCAGTCAACACAAAAACACATGGAAGGAAAGGTAAGGCTAAGGAATTACACTGTATGATCTGAGTGTCACTAATAAGAGCCCCCTTTCCATCCTTTCCAGAACTCAGGCTTTATGTCTAAATCTCCTGTCTTTTAGAGGCAGGAAGACTTTAACCACCTCTTGTTTCATGCCAGTTGATGCTGTTTTCCTTAGTTTAGCTTCAGCCAAATTTGAGTAAATAATAAGAGCTTAGGCTCGCCAAAGAGTATCAGGTCATAATAGGATAAACCAGGGAAGATGATGAGAAACTACAGGATTTAGAAAGACTAAGTTGAGACAGAGACTCAGGAAGATGAGGATCAGAGTGGAGGGAAGGGGGGGTCCCATTTGTTCCACACAGACCTCCTTTCTAGGAGGTCTGAAGAGTCATTATCCTGTTTGGGATTTTGTGTAACTGGGCTCCCTTTCTGAGGAGAGATACTACTTTGCAGAAAATATTGTTGATTTCCTGAAATTGAAGTTTGATTGTCTTTTTTTTTTTTTTAAGATTTTATTTACTTATTTGACAGAGATCACAAGTAGGCAGAGAGGCAAACAGAGAGAGAGAGAGAGAGTGGGAAGCAGGCTCCCCGCTGAGCAGAGAGCCTGACGAGGGACTCGATCCCAGGACCCTGAGATCACGACCCAAGCCGAAGGCAGAGGCTTAACCCACTGAGCCACCCAGGCACCCTGATTGTCTTTAACTAGATGGAAATATATATGATCCCTGAGAGTTAAAATATTATTCTGCTCTTCGAGGCACTATAGTGAACAGTATAAAAAACATCCTGTACTTGTGGAGCTTATGTTTTAGTGGGGTAGACATAAAAGACAAAATAAATAAGATCTTAGGACATGCTAAGTCCTTTAGAGAAGGGTAAAGGAGGAATTATATGTATGTGTTTGGGGCGGGGGCTGGCTGTGGTTTAAATGGAATGGTCAGGGCATATCTCAGAAATAGGGTGTGCAGAAGGGGACAGGTGAAAAGACCTGAAAGCAGGGATGCTACAGCAAACTATTTGGAAATCTAGATGAAGGGTGTTCCAGGCGGAAGGAATAGCATAGACAAACGTCTGGAGGTAGGACTTTGAGATACGTTTGAGGAAATGGAAGGAGGCCAAGGTGATGAGCAGAATGAAATGTGGTGAAGATAACAGATAGTGGGGCTTCATAGGCCCCTGTAAACACTTTGGTTTTATTCTGAATGAGTTGGGAAATCAATTAAGGGTAAGCCTTTGGGGGATAAGCTAGGGGGTTTTGAGCAGAGGGATGATTTGACTGCCCTGCCCTGTGTTTTGACAGGATCGCTTTGGCTGTGTTGGGAATAGATTACAGTAGGAGCAGAATCAGGGAGACCTCTTGGACTTCTTAGGGACCCAAGTGAGAGGTGGTGGTGGCTTGGTCCTGAGTGCTAATTCTGGTGTTAGTGAGACATACTCCAATTCTCAGTATGTTTTGAAGGTAGAACCAATAGAATTTGTTGACAGATCAGACCTGAGGTGTGTGAGAAAGAGCAGTCAAAGATGACTCCAAGGTTTTTGACCCTGGGGGACTGTGGAAGGAGCAGTTTGAGGGGAAGATACACAGAGGAAAATAAAAATTCTGTTTTCAGCACGTGAAGTTTGAGACATCCAAGCGGAGATGTCGGTATGCTGTAAAATATATGGGTCTGAAGTTAGGTCTAGCTAGAGATGTGGGGGCTGTCAGTACACAGGTGTTGTTTGAATCTGTGGCACGGACTGAGGCCAGCAAGGGGTGAGATGAAGAGACCCTGGACTGAGCCCTGGGGACTCCAGTGTTCACAAGTCGTGGGGCCTGAGGACGAATCCACAGAGGAGGCTGAGGAGGAGCAGCGAGGTTGGAGGAAAATGAGGAGAGTTCTGGAATCCAAAGAAGGTTTAAAGTCAGAGAGAATGACCAGATCTCCTGGTGAGGATGGGAAGTTGGATTTAGTAGTGTGGAAGCCTTGATGAGAGAAGTCTCAACTGAGCAGTGGGATACAAAACTAGAGAGGATTGAATACAATAGGGGAGAAGAGGAATGGGATACACAGCATTTAGATAACACTTTCAATTTTTTTTTTTCTTCTCTGATCATGAATGCAGAACAAGGGGTTATTATGTATGACAATGAAGAGAAGCTTTTTTGTTTGTTTGTTTGTTTTTTGAGAAGTTTTTAAATTTAGTCTGAAGATGGCAGGAATTGCCCCTACCCCTATGCTATAGCACAGGCAGTGGTCGGAACTGGTCCCTTCCTGCTGCCCTTCTCTGCCTGCCTTGCAGCCTGGCCTGGGTTATCCTTGTCTTCTGCAGTGAGAGCTGTGACAATGTGCTAGTGTTACACAGTGTCACCCAGTGCACAGAGGGGGCCGAGTTCTCCTCCCAGGAGGTGATAGCCAACTTGGCCCTCTGTAGCCGCCATCCCCTGCAAGGTGCTACTCATTGGGGCTGGAGATGGGGGTGTCCTGCAGGAGGTGGTGAAGCATTCCTCCGTGGAGTCGACCTGTGGTCCAGTGGGAGACTGACAAGGATGTTGTTCAGATCTCTAAGAAGTTCCCACCAGGCATGGCTGTGGGCAGCTGCAGCCCCAAGCTGACCCTACACGTGGGCGATGGTTTTGAGTTCATGAGACAGAACAAGGATGCCTTTGATGTCATTATCACTGACTCCTCAGACCCCCTGGGCTCTGCCAAGACTCTTCAAGGAGTCCTATCACCAGCTAATGAAGGTGGCCCTCAAGGTTGATGGTGAGTGTCCCCTGCCAGGGCGAGTGGCAGAGCGTGGCTGTCCCCAGACCTCATCAAGAGATGCGGCAGGTTGCAAGTCTCTCTTTCCTGTGGTGACTTCTGCTTACTGCACCATCTCCACCTACCCCAGTGGCCTGATGGGCTTCATGCTGTGCAGCAAAAATCTGAGCATCAACTTCCGGAAGCTCACACAGCCACTGACACCGAAGCAGGTGAACCGATGCAGCCGAAATACCAAAACTCTCATGTGCCCCAGGAGGCCCCATCCTGCCTGAGTGTGCTACCCAGACCCTGAAGGATGTGAACTGAGCCCGGTGCCACTGCCTGTGCTGCCCAGGACCTCAGGCCAGGGAGCCTCTGGTACACCTGGGTGTCACAAGCCCAGGACAAGATCCCCCTGCCCCACCAGCATGTCCATCACGCAAGTGTTATAGGCCTCAGAGAACTGCCTGGCATGCCCGGCTGGGCGGACTGTCTGTCTCTCAATGTCCTCAGGCCCCCTGACCTGTGACAGCCCCCAAGCCTGTACCAGCTGTGTACAGAAAAAGAAAAAAAATGGCAGGAATTTCTGTTCGTAAGGTGACGGAAATTAACCCAGGAGGGAGGGAAAATATGATGATGTGGGAGCAAGAAGGAAGGATTTCTGGAATGGCATCCTTGAGAAGAAAAGAAAGGAATGGAATCTGCTCCATAAGTGGAGAGGTTGAACACCCCCCGTGGCTGTAGAGACAGTTTGTTCTTTTAAGTAGGAGGGAAACCAGTATGTTGGGACCCAAGTGGAATTAGTTCAGTAGTCTTCCTAGTAGGAGCTTGTTGAAGTTTTTTTTTTTTTTAAAGATTTTATTTATTTATTTGACAGAAAGGGACACAGTGAGACAGGGAACACAAGCAGGAGTAGTGGGAGAGGGAGAAGCAGGCTTCCTACCAAGCAGGGAGCCCGATGTGGGGCTTGATCCCAGGACACTGGGATCATGACTTAAGCTGCAGGCAGAGGCTTAATGACTAAGCCACCCAGGTGCCCCTGAAGTATTTTCTTGATTGCTTCTTGTTTACCAATGAAACGAGAAGCAAGACATTAGCTAACATTGAGGAAGGAAGAAGAGAGTGAGAGACCTAAAGAAAGAGGAGAAGGTATGAGACAGTCATCTGAGCGTGAAAACTCTGGAAAATGTAGTATGATTTCCTGGCAGCACTAAGAGAATCCACCTGGGGTTTGTTGTCATGACAGGTGTGTGCTTTTCCCATTCAAGTCCGGCTTTGGGGAACAGTACAGTAGACAACAAGTTTGATTTAGGCAATTTGGGGGTTTCTTCAAGCCAGTTCAGTGAAACAAGACAGGGCTAAGAGAGTTTTAGGGTGTTTGCAAGAGAGTAGGGGGCCAGGGACATGAGCAGGATAAGGCAGTAGGATCAGGACAGTTAGACCTTAGTGGGGTTTGATAATTTTTACAGTTGGAGTATTGGAGAGAGTGAACAGGAAAAATATGGCGGGAGAGTCAGGATCTTTCTGACTAAGGGAGGAATTACAGTAACCAGGACAGACAAGGTCTGGGATACTGAGCATTGGAATGAGGGGCTGGGACAGGGTAGAGTTGCAAGGACAGAATGCTGGAAGGATGGAGGTGGAAATACCCAAGAATTATGTCAGAAGAAATGTCTTGGAGAGATTGATGATGAGGAAGGGCTCAAATCTCTAAGAAATGAGGGCTAGTGACTCAGGGATCAGTAGATGGCTGCCAAAGGAGATGACTGCAGAGGTGGGAAAGAAACCTGAAGAATGGCAGGATAGAAGCTGAGAAGCAGATGATGTGGTGAGTAGTTTTCGGTGTTGCATAGGGATTCAGTCAGCAGGATTTCTCAGCCTCAGCACTGACATCTTGGGCTGGATTTCTCTTGTGGGAGCTGTCCTGTGTACTGTAGGATCTTTAGCAGCATCACTGGCCCTGGCCCATGGGATGCAAAGGTCCCTGTCCCCAGCTGTGACAACCACATAGGCCCAGACATTGGTAAATGTCCTCTGAGAACAAAATTGCCCTCGTTTAAGAACCAGTGAGTTAAACGAATACTGGAAAAACATTAGGGTCACTGGTATCCTTATATAGAGCTGTTTCTGGGAAGTGCTGGGGGTGCCACTCTAAACCAGTTTGGAGTGGATTATGGAACAAGCAGGAGAAAAAAATAGGAAATCCTGAACTCTCTTTCCAGGAGTCTGACTTCGAAGGGCTGGGGGGTGAGAGAGCAGGAAGTGGGGGAGACTGAGAACCAGAGATGGAACCTGAACGGATTTAAATATTGATGAGAGGGGTGCCTGGGTGGCTCAGTGGGTTAAAGCCTCTGCCTTCAGCTCAGGTCATGATCTCAGGGTCCTGGGATCGAGCCCCAAATCGGGGTTTCTGCTCAGCAGGGAGCATGCTTCCCTTCTCTCTGCCTGCCTGACTACTTGTAATCTCTGTCTGCCAAATAAATAAAATCTTTTAAAAAAAATAAATATTGATGAGAAGAGTGGCTTTGAGATGGGCTGTGAATGGTTTCTAGATGTGGAGGGTCCACATTAGATGGGAGGAGCAGTGTCTCTAAAGATATGGGAGCAGCAGCTGGATGCTGCTGGGTTTTGGCTTTGTTGGAGAGAAGCAGAGGGAGTTCTTATCCAACAGCTTCAACTTTCAGCTGCTGAGGGTGAAGAGAACAGAGTGTTGGGGTGTCGGGGGCATGGGGGGGGGCGGGTGGTGCTTTGAAGCTGTCTTGGAGAGCGGGAGGAGAGGAAGACCAAGCTGGCTTGGAAAATAGGAAAAGTATGAGGATGGTGAGGGCCCGTGTGGGGCTGGTGAGTCTGAATTCTAGCAATCCCAGCCTGCCCTGCTGTGTATTCTCCAGCGTCGCTCAGACACCAAGAAGGCGGATGGCAGGCTTCTGCCCAAGTTGGGGCTTTGCTAGATGGTCAGGATGGAAAGCGCAGAATACTGGTAGTACTCTTGAAATGATGAGCCTGGGAAATGTAACCTTTCAAAAGGAGGGGAGGGGAGGAAAGGAAACGCGAGTCTGCAGATTGGTTAGAAGAAGTCATGGGGCCTCTGAGGTCATTGTGAAATGAGGAGGAGATGTTAGTTATGGTCAGAAAGGGGTTTACCTGAGTAAGTGGTTTTGGAAAGAGAATTTTTCAAGTGATGACAAGGTCCAGGGGGAGACCATGGAAGTTAGTGCATGAAAGGGAGAGCATCACTAAGGTCAAGTTACTAAGGGGCCAAGGTGGCCCAGTCATGTCTGTGGATGTAGATGTCCTTCTGGATAAGGGAAAACTTGGAATGGAGAGGGAAATTTGAGTCAGGGGCCACATTTTCGGTGGACCAGGAGCAGCAGCTAGCAGGTAGGAGATGATAAGCACTGGGAAACTCTGGGGGTTTACTCTACTTGCATGGACCGAAGAGGAGCTGCTTTTACCTCAAGAACACTGGGGGCTAATGGTCTGGAAGTGACCTATAGAATAAGGTGAATGTCAACCTTACTTCTTTGCCCTGAGTGTGAAAGGTACGAAAGAATGATCAGAGCCAGTTGCCCAGAGGAATGCATAGTTTTGTTTTCAGGCTTTGTTTCAAAGTGATCGGTCAAGTTTTTTGTTTGTTTGTTTTTAAGATTTTATTTATTGATTTGACTGAGAGAGACACAGCAAGAGAGGGAACACAGGCAGGGAGAGTAGGAGAGGGAGAAGCAGGCTTCCCGCTGAACAGGGAGCCTGACTCAGGGCTTGATCCCAGGATATTGGGATCATGACCTGAGCTAAAGGCAGACACTTAACAACTGAGCCACCCAGGTGCCCTTGATTGGTCAAGTTTTATTTTAAAATGGCTTCCAGGGCTGTTTTAATCTCCATTTCTCCTCCCCCAGAAATCCAGGCTTCATTTTGGTTATTTCTGGCTTGACTGGCCCTGAGGTAAATGAGTTGGTGCTGGGGTGATTGAGGGAAACTGGCCATCCAGGGTCTTTCTGGCTAATCTTAGGAATCCAACCAAAGTCCCAAGGTCTGCCTCAAGATCCCAGGATCTTCAGGACCTGGAAGACTGGGAATAAAGCATTTTTTTTACTTGGCTTTGTACTCTTGTGTCTTCTACAAAGAAATAGGATGGCTTTGCTTTGTAGGTTTTGGCACTAAGTTCACCAAACTAAAAGAGAAAAGGAACTCACCCAAATAAGGAAACCAAACAAAGGAACATGGATTTGGCAAAAGAACTCTCAAAAGAAAAAAAGAGACAAAAGATAGGCTAGTAAGAGTAGCTGAATAGGCCCATTTGCAATGGTAGGAATTCACCTGGCATTTCAACTTTGAGAGCATTTCATGCATTCAGGAGCAAAAGGTGAGGGAACCTGTACTTTGCCTGAATATGGAGAGAAGGGGATCTACTCATTTGCTTTATGTGGCTGATTCAGAAACTACATTTGTTGATTTGTTAGGATTGGAGGGTAGGAGCAAAAATAGGCCAGTGTGTAAAGTCTCAGTCAGAGATTTCTTTCTGAGTCACTTCTTTGGAATGCAGAATGTATTTTCCCAGAGAAACAGTCATAAATGATGACTGGGCTTCTAGGTCCAGCTGGACCAGACCAGCTATGACCAGTTTAACTCAGAGTTAACAAAATTATCATTCCGTACTAATAATCCTCTGGAATACCCCAATCTTATTTTTTCCACTATTACTAAAATTTAAGAACAAAAGTAAAGTTTGGAGTAAATGTGTTGAATGGAAGCTTGTGGAAAAATTGCTTAGCATGGTGAGTGAGAGAGAGAAGGATAGATAGACTTTAGAGTTGTGTTAGATTTTGAAGCAGTGATCTAAAACTTGAGGAAGACAATTTAATGGTGCGAGAAAACAGAGGGGGAAAGAACTTACCAGCTTCTGTATTTCTTTTGTCTTTTTCCTTTAATTTTCATTTATTTATTTATTTTAGATTGATCATGTTCAAGCCCTAGGAGAGAGAGCTATAGAAGCCTATGCTGCATGAAGCTAGTGTAGAAAGGAATGTCATTCCAAATGAGTTTAAACTTCTTAGCTAGAAGGATTATGTGTCTACCAGGTTATTAAAAGAACATGTGGATTTGCTCATGGAGCCACAGTTGGGAATCTGGAGATGATATGGGGGCCAGGACAAGTTCCAGAATTGTAGAGGGACAAATATGACAGTTTTTCAGCAGGCATAGGGTTAGAATAGAAGTTGGGCATAAAATGAATTCTGATAAATGGAGACATTGCCCCTGGAGTATTAATCTCCAGGAATAATACAGAATGAGATTTTTAAGAAGATGGTTTGTGAATGTTAAAAAAGGAAAGGTCATCAGGAGCCATCGCAAGTTCAAAAATAAGTCATGTCAAACTGAGTACATTACCTTTTTCTTTTTTTTTTTAAATGGAGGTGAATATAATGGTAGAACAGGGGAAAGCCATGGGCATTTTTGTGTTTTTTTTTTTTTTTTAAGATTTTATTTATTTATTTGACAGACAGAGATCACAAGTAGGCAGAGAGGCAGAGAGAGGAGGAAGCAGGCTGTCCGCAAAGCAGAGAGCCCGATATGGGGCTCGATCCCACGACCCTGGGATCATGACCCGAGGCGAAGGCAGCGGCTTTAACCCACTGAGCCACCCAGGCGCCCCCATTTTTGTGTTTTTTAAATTGACATGTAGTTGACACATTTTTGCATGTTTTGATTTTAGCAAACAGTGTGAAAAAGATTACATTTAGATACAGAATGAAGAAATGTGGACCCAGTGAGAGTATACTTATCTGGGCAATTGATCTTACCAAGACTGGAACAACGGCTAGAAATCAATTCCTAGAGGAGACAAAAATCAATATGAATTAAAATAAGCTCCTGCTCCCTAATTCACAAATATATGATGCCTAAGTACAGATTGTAAGAGCTGAGGCTAATGACTGATCACGTGAAAAGGCTAGGTATTGGCCTAATTAACTTAGTATGAATCAAGCATGTAATAATAATGTCAAAAAGTTAATGCAAGTCTAGGTTGCATTCATACCTATGTGTCCAGAACAAAGGAAGTACTAGGCTTCTCCTGTTCGTTATCAGTAAAGCCACCCACTGTTCTGGATGCAACATTTTAAGGTGGGGGGCAGCATGTTGATTCTAGAAAATCAGCATGGTAGTGGATTCTGACACTTAGGCAAGAGTATGATATCAAATTTAAATATTTGATGATAGTAATTGGTGGATAGAGTTGCAAAATACAGTGTTAAGACCAATGAATAGAAGGTATATATAGGCAGACATTTCATTTCAGTAGAAAAACCAGCTCATAATTGAAGTACCATAATTCCTCGAAGGAGTTCACATGTAGACAGACTGGGTAACAGCCTATGCAGATGATGTATGCTTGAACCAGGACACGTCAATGGGGATAGGAAGGGTGGGCATAGATGTTTTATGCATAGCAGGACTTGGTAGTGGGAGGCAAACAGGGAGTGAGAGAAAGACAGGATGTTTCTGGCTATCCCACCCTAGTAAGTTGTATGTGGCTCACTTATGAATCTGAGTTGCTTTTGTTTTTTGTTGTTTTGTTTTTTTTTTAAAGATTTTATTTATTTATTTGACAGACAGAGATCACAAGTAGGCGGAGAGGCAGGCAGAGAGAGAGGAGGAAGCAGGTTCCCCGTTGAGCAGAGAGCCCGATGCGGGGCTCGATCCCAGGACCCTGGGATCATGACCTGAGCCGAAGGCAGAGGCTTTTACCCACTGAGCCACGCAGGCGCCCCTGAGTTGCTTTTGTTTTGTTTTTTTCCCCTCCTGTAACCTATCACCATCATCAACCAAATCTCCTCCTTATAACAGTGTTCATTCTACTGCTTTTATTCCCCTATTTTCAGAAAGCCTTGACTGAAATGCCTTGTGATTTTTTGCCCCACAAAGTATCCCATTTGAAATTCAGTGAGCTATCCATTATCTGGGGAAATGTCAAAATTAATTTGACAAAAACAGGCATGAGGAAAGCAGGGAGCCCTGGGCATTCGGAACAAAGATGTGATATCAGTATTTACCATGGAACTTATTTGATTATAAGTCATCTAGAAGCATGCCACAGTAATGGCCAGAAAAGCCCACAGAAGCAAGAGAATTAAGTTAAAGTTGAGAGTCTGCTGGTAAATAACCTGACTGGGCCATGACCTAAAAAACAGCAGTAATGGAAGAAGTTGTAATAAAAATTTAAAGAGAAACACAGAACTTGGCAGAAATCTGTACACAGAATGAATTGACAGGATTTCTGGAAAATTGAAAAGGAGAGACCTGTGGGATTTCAACTGTAGCTGTCCCCCCCGCAATGTATTTTGAATTTGTAATTATTTGGAAGGCTTAAGGGCTTTGGAAAGATGATTTAAAATCCCTTTATTTCTGAAGTCCTGTAAGTTAACCCTAGCTTTCCTTACTTTGATGCACAATAAAAAGTGCATCTTTACTATAAGCTTCAAATGTATTCCTTAAGTCTATCTCTGGTTTAAAAAACAAAATCAAACCCAACACTGTAAGATACACCTTTGCCCAGAAAACTCCAGTGGCTCCGTCAAAAGGAAAATACATTTACAATTCGTTCTCCCAGGTTACTTTTTGAAATGTGGATTAATGTGGCCTGACAGATTTTAATAACTACCAAAGAGCATTTTCATTAATTATAATGAACAAACCAATAATACAGATCTTTACAATGTTAGTATGAATTAGAATATATCAAGTCAAGACCATACTTGTGGCTGGAGTAAAATTTGACTGCTAAGTCCAAATCCCTTAAAAACACATAATGAGACATTTGACAGATCATTCAGGGATACTAATGGTATCACCAGCATTTCATGGTTTTTCAGTAGTCTTAAGTGTTTTTAAAAAGTGAATATACTGTCTTGTGAAATAAAAAGGTTGAAGGAGAGAGAGAGGTGAACAAGAGGAGGTACTTCTGAGACTTTGGAAAGTGTTTTTACTTAAAAAAATTTTTTTTTCTTTTTTGTAAAAGAAAGTCATTCTCAAAGTCCCCCCAGGAAGCTGAGAACAAGATGGCATTCCAGGGAATTAGAAGTCCTCTGTCCCTGTGCCATTCTGCTCTAAGTCCCCTGTGAGCCGGTTGCTTTTTCTCTTAGGACCTCAGTCTCCTCATGTGAAAAAGCAGAAAAATCAGCAAATTCCTTCACTGTGTTGTTCTGTGACTGCATGGTGATGGAAAAGCATTTTAGCCATCTTAAAAGCATATTCATAAAATAATAATACAGTAGGACTCTTATCTAACATTTATGGATGTTTATACTTGACCACAGATTGCAGGTACAGGGCTGGCCAGCCTCACAGTAACCACAGCCCCGGGTCGCTCAGCCCCACCACCCCCCTTCCCCTCCCCTTCAAATGAGCTCAGACTGTGCTGGCATCAGGAGTCAGTCTGTTCCCCTTAGAAGAGCACAGAGAGGCGTTTTTGACTTAGGCCTCTGAGGAAAGTAGTTACTGGCATGGGGTATCTACCAAATTATCCGTGGGGTGAGAATTAATCCTACTCAGCAATGTTCTAAAATACCAACAGTACAGTCTATCAATAAATAAATATGTCAGGCACTTACCAACACTTGCTAATAGGGTTTTCAATTGAACTAGAAATAAGAGCTGTTTAAATTATGCACTATTTTGAATAAACCACCATCAGCTTCACTGAATTTTGCTCTGAGATTTTCATTTATTCATTCATTTAATATTTATTAATCCATGTGCTGCAAGGAATACCAAGCAGTATATCTCAGTGTTTCCCCTCAAGGCCAAGAGTGGGTACACTGTTGCCTCTGCCCCCTGCACACTGCACTGTCTTCCTAACTGACAAATGTTAGTCCTGCAACTGATGCTGGTTAGTTGTTTGAATGAAAGATCCTGAAGCAGTGTGCGGTGTTTGAGGAGTTCCAGCAGCACTTGAAGTCGAGAGGAGTTTGGTTAGGATCCTGGTTCTCAGCCCTGTTTGTGCCTCAGAATTCCCTAGAGAACTCTTTTAAAAAGTGAAGGTCCAAGCTAGCCTTCTGATGCTAATCTTGCTCCTGGTTAGAATCTACCTATGTTTGTATCAAGTTTACAGAGGTGAGTCTAACATGCAGCCTCGTTTAAGAACCATTATCTTTGAAAAGTCACATTTGTAATTTTGAAGGCGCTGGTGGTAAGTGGTATATTTCATCAGGTGCTGAAATCTGTACCGAAAGGCATTCCAGTCCAGAAAACAGTAGGATGTATACGTACGTACACACACGTATATGCACATTCAGTTGTGTGTGTACATATGTGTATTTATGTATCTGTATCTATACATAAATAGATTTATTAAGCAGATCTAGTTGAAGGAATTGGTCTATGCAGTGTGGAGTCCAATGCACAGAGCATGGTGGCAGTAAGGGCTGGCTGGAGCCTCGGCGGCCGGGGGAGATGCTACAGGCCATAAAGTAAAACTTCTTTATCTCAGAGAAGCCTGAGGACTTTTTTTTTAAGACCAATCAACTGATTAGGTGAGTCTCACCCAGATCATTGAGGATAATAACCTTTCCTTTTGTTGTCATTTTAAGAAATATTTTAGTTTAATTTTTTTGATATTTAAATTCACTTGGTCAACGTATAGTGCATCATTAGTTTCTGATGTAGTGTTCAGTGATTGGAACTACTTTAATCTTGGGTAAAAGCAATGATCTTTCTCCAGTTGACTTATTTCGCTAAGCATAATACGCTCTAGTTCCATCCATCACATGATCTCCCTGATATGAGGAAGTGGAGATGCAACGGGGGTGGGAGTTAAGGTGGTAGGAAAAGTAAAAATGAAACAAGATGGGATCGGGAGGGAGACAAACCAAAAGAGACTCTTAATGTCATAAAACAAACTGAGGGGGGTGGGGGAGAGAGGGGTTGGGAGAGGGTGGTGGGGTTACATTATATGTTTAAATAAAGCTTAAAAAAATGGAAAAAAAAAAGAAAAAAGTCAAAAACAATAAAAAAAAAAGCAATGATCTTTGTAGGAAGAGAAAGTTGCTAGACTTTTTGTTCCACACACACGTGTGCAGAGATGCATGTGTGCATACATATATACATATAGAGAAAGAAAAAGCAAGAGAGAGAAAGATTTATTATACAAATTAGCTTACATGATTGCAAATGTTGAAAAGTCCCATGATCTGCTGTCTGTAAGCTGGAAACCCAGGAAAAGCCATTGGCATAGTTTCAGTCTCAGTCCAAAGGCCTGAGAATCAGGAGAACCAATGGTGTGAGTTCTGGACCAAATCTCAAGGCCAGAAAACCATAGGGTGATGGTATAAGTCCCAGTCTCAGGGTAGGAGAAGACCAGTGTCCCACCTGAACAGTCGGCCAGGCTCTGAATATTTTATAGGGCAGCTGCTCCTTTAATTACCAGTTTGTGATGTAAATATTTAAGATAATGTAAGTCATTAAGAGTGTTTTTTAATGGCTTATATCATACATTTTATTTTATTTATTTGAGAGAACAAGCAGGGGGAGAGGCAGAGGCAGAGAGAGAAGCAGGCTCCCCACTGAGCAGAGAGCCAGATGCAGGACTCGACCCCAGGACCCTGGGATCATGACCTGAGCCAAAGGCAGATGCTTAACTCACTGAGCAACCCAGGTGCCCTGTATCATATATTTTATAATAGAAATATGTCATTATTATAACCTTTCCTTTAAAGTCAACTGACTGTACATGTTAACCACATCTTCCAAACACCTTCAGAGCAATACCTAGATTAGTGTTCAGCTGCATAATTGAGTACTGTAGACGAGCCAAGCTGACACACGAACCTGACCATTATGGTGGCTGTAGTACAGGAGGATTTCCTAACCACATGAGCCCGTGAGTGGAGATGGGGATGAGTAAGGAGTGTCCAGTTTGTATGGAGTGTAGAGTTGATCTAGGGTAGTGGGAGGAGATGAAGTTAGACAGTTGAAGGCCGAATGTAGCAGTATTGGACCAAGGGTTTGAACTTTTGAGCTGAAAAGCAAAGCAATGCTATAGCAGCACTACCCAACAGAATTTTCTGTATGATTGAAGTGTGCCATCTCTATGATGTCCGACACCATAGCCCTTCAGCCACGTCTGGCTGTGGAGACCCTTGAAGTGTGATGTTGGTTCAAAACCTCCTGGGGACCTTCCTGGGTACAATCTGAAACTGACCCCATGTGTGAAGGGAAGGAGAGACTGAAGAAAGAGGCCACTCCAGATCTGGAGGTGGTAGGTTTAATAAGCAAGGGAACTTACAGGGCTTATCTCAAGGCAGTTAGATCTCCACCACCGCCCCACACCCCCACCACCTGCCAGAATCTTAGAAGTTTATATAGAGCTTTAACTGTGTTCAGTCATATATGTCGACCAGATGGTCTGAATTCCATATCACTATCTCAAGGCTATGTACTTGGGGTAGCTTCTCAGAGCAGGGAAGGCGAATGGAATGCACATTCCAAAGACAGAGGAGGGGGTGAGGAGCCTCTGATTGCTGGGGTCCAGTTCCAGGGTCAACCAGCGGTCACGTCCTCTCGATGACCTACCCTACCACGTGACTAGTGACACAGAGGAACCGCATTTTTAATGGTTTAATTTTAATTCCTGTGAATTCAGTAGCTCCGCGGGCTAGTAGTTATGGTGTTGGACAGTGCAGCTAGAGAGTGTGGATAGGATGGCAGTCTGGCTGGAGCGTGCAGAAGGCACTGGAAGGAGAGAGGGCAAGCGAGCAGTCCAGTTAGTGGGCCACTCTGACAGTCCCAGGCGGGTGGGCAGTGCGGGAAGAGGAAGTGAAGGGAGACAGCTGGGAAGTGAAGGGGGAAGGAACCCAAGATAACCTTACAGTTGGCCACCTGATTACCTTCTTGCTTCCCCTCCTTGTCTGCCCAAACCCTTCCTGTCGGTCAGGTTTCCCAAGCTCATCTTTTCTCACTGGCCCTCCTCACACTCCCTCCCTTAGCTCCGTTACCACAGAGCTCTGCGTTAACAGCTCCCAGGTTTCTACTTACAGTCTCAGCCTCAGTCCTTGATCTCTCCACTCAGAAATCTCACAGGGTCTTATGAGTCTTCTCCTCCTAATTGTGCTGTTCTCCCAGTTTTGGGCGTTTTGGTAAATATACTCACCATCCTCTCAGCTGCTCAAGCTAGAAACCTCAGAATCCTCCTGAGGTTGTTTCTGACCTGCTGTGTCTAAGTGTAAGTCATGGCTTGCCTGTCCCTTCGTCTTCATTTCTGTTGCTACCCCCTCAGACTAGGTCCCTCACTGCCTTTCTTCCCTAGAATTTCAGTCTCCCATTACCACTTTGCCACTCACCATCTGTTCTCTAAGCACTTCCTTGAAAAGCAGAAATCAGATCATTTCATTTCTTCTGTGGTGGGTAATGGAATCCTGCCCCACCCCCTGCCTGCTGTTGCTTTATCTGTAACATTACAAAACATCACAGAGTAAAGGGTTAATTAATTTCAATTGACTTATTTAATAATATTTATCCACTTAATATTTCTATGACCCTATTAAACAAGTACTATTGGGAAATATCACTGAAATATCCCTTGGGGAATATATTCTAGTGAGAGAAACGGACATTAATCAAATAATTACATGAATAACTACACAATTAAAATTGTGAGAGGTGACATATAAGGAAAAATATAAGGTGCTCTGAGAGTATAAAAGAAGGAGACCTAAGCTAGCTGGGGAGGACAGGGAAGGTTAGGCAGGGAAAGGGAGGCGTTCCAGGTAGTGGGGGCCTTATGTGCCAAGAGGGGAGGGAAATAGTTTACTTCAGTGGAAAACAATATAACCATTAAAAACATCAATGGAATACAGAACCTGACTACTGCTTTGGGATGGAATGTGGTCTTAAATTTTCAGAGCTACCTGGTGCAACTTTTGGAAACCAACAAGACTGAACCTTTATAAAACTTGAATAAGATGGTTCCCTTAAACACTTTCGACTTGAATGTGATCTCAAGTCAATTCAGCAAGGGCCTCTTGGCTTATTTTCCTAGGGGTTATAGGTTAAACCAAAAAACAGGTTTCTCTCCTTCATTGTTATAATTCAATAAAAATGATAGTATGTATACATAAAAATAGTATGGCATATTATATAGGTATTTTATCATACTATTATTATAATTTATATAATGCAAAATTAAGAGCCAGAAAGAATGGTATAAAACAGTGGTTCTAAAGGCTTTATAGTCCTGTGCTTTGCACTCTTAATAAAGTATGGACCCCAAATAGCTTTTTTTAATGTGGGTATATTGATACTTACTATAATAGAACTTAAAACTGAAAAAAATTAAATATATTAATTTACTTAACCATAACCAATGATAAACCCAATATACATTAACATAAAATATTTTAATGAAAAATAACCATTTTCATAAAAAAAAAAACAGGCATTAGTAAGAAGGGTGGCATTATTTTATGTATTTTACAGCTCTCTTTACGAGAAGGTAGCTGGATTTTTGTATCTACTTCTGCAGTTAAAAATTGCAGTATGTTGTTTCGGTTGAAGTATATGAAGTAAATCCAGCCTTACACAGGTAGGTAGTCAGAAAAGAGAGGAGTTTTTTTGTTTGTTTGTTTTTGTTTTTGTTTTTGTTTTGAGAGAGAGAAAGCATGAGCAGGGAGAGGGGCAAAGGGAAAGGCAGACTCCTGGTGGAGCAAGGAGCCTGATGCAGGATTTGATCTCAGGATACTAGTATCATGACCTGAGCCAAAGTCAGATGCTTAACCAACTAAGCCACCCAGTCACCCCAAGAGAGGAATTTTTAAATCTCTTCAGGTAATTGTGGGTATTCTTCTTTGATACCAAATTAAAACTTGGCAGGTTGTAAGCATCTTAAAGGTTGGTTGTAGAATGTGAAACCATATCGACAAACTTTTTGTGTATTGAAAACCTGTCTTGCATTTTGAATGGATCTTTACAGAAGCATAATTTTTATCACTATGCATAGAATAGTTGAAAATATTGGTTCACTGAGTTAAGCAGCTCTTACAAATGTTGACCCATCTCGTTATACTATATGAAAAAAAAATGACATTTGTCAACACACTCCCAGTCTCATCAGAAATGCTAATAAATTTGGGAAGCTGTCAAATTCACAGTGGTGAATACAAGTTGTCCTAAATTCTAATACTTGCTTGGAATTTTATCATTACCAGTAAATATTGTCAGTTGTTTTTCCCGAAATGACAGTTTCACTTTGTTCATTTTTGGAAAAATATCTGCCAAATACCCAAGTCTAGATAACTTGAATTTTGTGTCAGTCATCTGTCGAGTAGAAGTGGTATCTGTGGAAGCAAGTGGCAACTCAAAAATTATACAAGCACTTTTCCTCCAGACAACCATCCTTGAGTGTGCGTTGGAAGTGCTTTATGGGTACTTCCATTTTTTCTCACCGAGTATTGAAAAGCCATGTACTCCAGGGTCAGGATTTAATTTAGTTAGTCATTGTTATAGCTTCATGAAGAACATGTTTAAGGGAAGTGGCTCTTTACCGTATGTGGTGCTGAAGAATATAAAGATCACTAGTAGAGTTTGGTGCTGCCGCTGAATAGTGCGAAGACTCTGGCAATGTTACTCACCCCCCAACTGCTTTTGCACCATCATTGCAGATGCTAACACGGTGAAGACAGGTAAAATCTTAGTATTATAAAAATAGCTGTGACACCATGGGCCCCTTGGAGGGGTCTCAGAAATTTGGAATGCACCCATCCATTGGCATAGACAGTAGCATAGTGAGGGAGAGAGAAACAGGAACTTTCTATCAGGAAGACTTCATGAGAGAATAATGGAGTTCGACCTTGAGGCAGAACTAAGTTTTGGATAGGTGGGAAGGAGAAGGGAAAGGGACTTTAGGAGGGGATGTCACGTAAGTAAAGGAGTAGAGACAGGAAGCATGGTGATGTAGCCAAAACATGGATGAGAAAGGATGGTTGAGTTGAAAGGAATGGGGAGTGATAATAAAATATAGGATATATTTTATCCTATATTTGATAGGATATATATAGCTATCTGTAGGATATATCTATATAATTGATATATATATATAAATTGATATGTATATATAGGATATCTATGACAAATGAGATTATGAAGGATCTTGAATACCCACTGGAAATGTTTACACTTTTTCCAGAGGTCATTGGGAGTAACTGAAGGTTTTTGAATCCCGCAACTTTAACATGTTGATTTAGGACCATCCATTTGGTAGAAATGTATTTGTTAGGTGAATTTGACAAACAGGACAACTGGATGCAAGGAGACTGATTGGAATATTAATAGTAATCTAGTTTGTAAGGGTCAAGAATGCAGCCTGGAGAGCTGGCAATAGATGGAACAGGGTAAAATGTAGACTAATTGCTTCAAAGGTAGAAGCAATATGAGAACTAAAGAAGAAAAAGTCAAAGGTTACCAGCATATTGTATTTTATAGCCCCAATTCTTTGCCAAGGACATTGTTAGGGAAATGGACAAAAACTGTGTGTTTCTATATAAGGTCTCACATGAGACCTTTCCCTCCCGCCCAAATCAGAATGCTTCTTTTTATTCTGATAACAAGAACTGGATCATTGAACACATTTCCTTTTAACCCTGCGGCCAGGAGGCGTTGTGCCAAGTGTCATGTTAAAATCACAACAGTTACAGTTGTCCCAGCAGTTAGTACATTTTCTTCCTTCTACTTTCTCTGGCCCTGATTCTATTTACAATTCATTAATCTTACTATTTTCATTCTATTTGATGCCAGATGCCATAAGACCGCTTCTGAAAGAGGTGGCAGTGGGAGAGTCTTAAGGGTTCCTGGTACCAGTTCCAAGTACCAGTGAAGGGGGTGTGTTCCCCATTCTGCCACACACCAAGTAATTCTCAGACACCAGTTGGGTATCAGAGAATTCAAGTCAATTCTGACACTGTCCCCCAGGAGACAGCATCAGATTCCAAAGGTTAAGGACTCAGTCCTACAAAATTGCCTTCCACTCCCCACTTGAGATGGACCCAGGCTGTTACCGGGGCTTCTACCAGTGACTACAGATTGGAGGTTCCACCAACCTTCTTTCTAAGTTCAATCAGTTTGCTGGAGCAGCTCACAGAACTCAGGGTAATGTTTACTTATATTTACCGGTTTATTAAAGGACATGAATCAATAGCCAGATAAAGAGATATGTGGGGTAAGGTATGGGGAAAGAGCTTGGGACTTCCATGCCTTCCCCAGGTCTGCCCCTTTCCCTGCGTCCCCATGTGTTCACTAACCCAGAATCTTTGCAAACCCAGTCCATTTGGTTTTTATGGAGGCTTCATTGCATAGCCATAATTGGCTAAGTCATTGGCTAATTCAAACTGCAACCCTTTTCCCCTCCCTGGAGGTTATGGAGGGCACTGACATTTTCAGCCCTCTAATTACATGGTTGGTGCTCCTGGCAGCCAGTCCCACACCCTTGGGTAGGGTCCAAAAGTCATTTTTATTAATAAGAAGACACCCATTTCACCTTTATGTCTCTGAAGCATCTTCAGGACATATAGATGAAGACCAAACACATCTGAGAAAGAGATTTTGGTCATCTGAATAGCAAAATACATATTTCTTATAAATCAGTATATCACAGGGAGAATATAGTGTCATGATAATATATTAACCCTTCACGTATTTTGTTCACTCACAGGATAGAGCACTCTACATCGGTCACATTTTACTCAGAACCTTAAGAAAACTAAAGACTCTGATGGCCAAAACCAAAGCACCAATGTTAAATTTCAAAGAAATCCGATAAATTCCTTTAATCTGGTTGTCCAGCTCAAAGCAGACGAGAAGCAGCAAATAAGAGTGTAACGAAATACCTATTAAAAACAGGTAAAGTGATACCAAAAGAAATAGCGTCATAATCTGAGTAATGGCAGAGAGAAAAAGCAAGAAGCTGGTGCAAATTCCTAGTGACTGTGGAGTATGTAAATGCACCCACCACAGCTGGTCGTTAACAAAGAACTGTTACGTATTAGAGAAAACCAAGAACTCACAGTTCTTGAGCTTTTACCGTGTTCTAGGCACTGTGCTATTGCTATTCATGTATCATTGTTCCTAATCTTCACAATAACTATGCATTTCTTTCTTTGATTTCCACCTTTTCACAGATGAATAAATAGTTTTAAAGAAATAAAATATATACATAAAGGCATACTGCTATGTATGTAGCAGAGTTCGGCTCAGCCAGAAAACGAAGCCCATGTTCTGTATTCTTATTTGGGGGTGTGTTCATTTTTACCTCCATCATAACAATAATAACAATAATAATAGCTAAGTTATGTTCAATAACCTCTTAAGAGATATAAAAAATATTGTGTACTGTATTTGAGAAAATTTAGAGTATAAAAAGATTAAAGTGGCCTTTATTAATTGGTATAAGGTTTATCTAAAAATGTTTCATCAGAGCACTTTGCTTCTTGAAAATTCCCAACAATTGGCAGGAAGAGGATTTTGTGAAGTGTTACTTTTTTATTTACAGTCAGTTTCAAGCATTTTTGTGCCATGGTTTTAAATAGTCTTTTTTTTTTATTATTTTATTTTGGAAACATCTATGTATCCTCGTTTTCATACCACAAAGAACAGCCATTCCTATAAACTGCTTGTGAGTTAAGGGAGAGAAGGTAATATTTATATAAAACATTAACCAACTGAGGTGGTGTCGCATTGCTTTGCTTTGCTGGGCACTAGGTGCTCTGATTTCTTTTTCTTCCTCCTGCTTTGAATGAGCTTGTAAACACCAATTCTCAGAGAAGTAGTCTGAGAAGATTATGGCCCACGGATACATGGGACATAACAGTCTTTGAAGGAGTGAGTGTTGATGACAGGACTCTTGTGTTGCAAACTCTGAGCAGCTGAAAAGCTAAAAATAACCCAGGGCAGTTCTTAGATGAGAAACAGCAACATTCTGTAAAAGATGAAGAGCCTCTGGGAGTGATGGATTGTAACTTTAAGGGAGCCTGGGAAGAGGAGTTGGACAGGAGCCTAGGAAAGAGCTTGACTTGTTGCCTTGGTTACACCCCCAGTGCTACCTTCTTCCATATCGTCTGCAGTTGGACAGTCTGAATAACCAGTTTGAAACCCTGTTTTCTGTTCATTCTAAGATTATAATCACCTTCTGTGAGGTAGGATTTTCTTTCAAAAGCATAGAATTTCAGGGTTTTGTAATCCAGGTCACATGTGACTTAGGTGACTGGAAAAGGAAATGGTTCACAGCAGTGGATTTGGTGAATGAGAACTACTGGTGAGTATTTTTGAGTCATAACCAGTTAGTTTTCCGAGAACTGAAACTAGATATGTGAAAGCCACTTGAAATATTGTTGACTGAAAGGAATAGGAGGGTAGGTGGAGGGGAACCCTGTAGTTATAAAGTCACAGGAAAACCATTGTTCCTTAAGACTGATGATCTTAAAGTTGTGGACAGAATATTGTGAAAGCCCATTAAATCATCAAGGATCTGGTCCAAATATTCTTTTGGTTCTAATGGATTCCAGAATATAAGATTGGGAGTTATTTCTTAGAGGTCCAAAAAGTGTAATTAGGACAACCATCTTGCCTACATGGGGAACCTTTAACACATTTTTCCTCAAGAGGTAGTACAAACTGAAAATTCTAATAGATTCAAACCATGTTTAAGAATGTTAAATCCATAATGTGTTATGAAAGCAAAAGCGGGACACTTTGGGGATATTGAAAGCTTAAGAGGTCAGCCTCTGGGAGGGTAACTGTTGCCACTCAGAACTACTGTCTTATACCACTTGACTTGTTTTATCACATCTATCACTTTACCTTTCCGCAGATTTTATTGGAAATATTTACAGCTTAATCTCACCCACATTTCACCAGTGTTACCATTATCGGATGTGAACTGTGCAAACCAGTGATGGCTGCTTCTGGAAAAGCATTAAAACAATCGCTGTAGGCATTTTTACACTTTTGTCTTTTTCTTATTCCTCTTCTTTTCTGCAGATCACCTTTAATGAACGCTAACCAGAGGTTTTTAAATGGTTGGAAATTGTGTGGAAAAACAGGAGAGAGAAAAAATATATATAGCTATGCTACTAAAAATCCCAGTCCTAGCTCTTACCACCAGGTTAAGGAAAAGATTTAAACAGAGCCCCTGCCCTGGGAGGAGCCTCCTATGAGCATCTCCCTGCAGATTTTCTGAAAGCCTGTTATCTACTCTAGTTACATAACTCCTTTAAATGAAGTTTTACTTTAAAAAGGTCATTAAAAGTTCTATTTTCATATTTCCTCAAGTTTGGTTCAGAAATTTGAAGAATATATAAAGTCATGTGAGAACTTCATTTGATAAAACTACTGTTTCCTTGGCATGGGCTGGAGGGGAATATTTAACAGTTGTTATGCCTAAGGCATTATGCCTTTATACTCACCCAGCATCTGAAATGTGATGTTCTAATAATAGAACTCCAGAGTTTATTTTAACACAAGCAAAAGGAAACAAAGGCAAAATACATAAACCAAATCAGCAACCCGTTGGCATGTACATGTTTCCTTGTGGGTATAGCCAAAAAAACAGAAGCAGCAGCATCATTTTCATGACACAATCTAATGAGCATTTATAAGTGAACTGTATCTATCCCTGTTGAGAAAGGACTAAAACCCATAAGTTCAGCTATTTGGGAACTAGTTAGAGCCATTTACAATGCCTGTAACAAAAATCACTTATGGACTAAATAAGTATTAAGTTCTGAATTTTTTTTTCAGAAATTTTTGAGTCAAAATGTATAACTGCTATTTGGTAGTTACAGAGGTGGCATATAAACTATAATGGAAAGTATGTCAGCTTGGGGCAAGGATCTCAAAAAGTGGTATAGCACATTCCAATTCAATGTCTGAATTTCAGAAAACATGTCAACATTGTTGAACCCACGACTGATGGACCGTACCCTAAAATATTTCTCCCTTTTCCTTTTGGGACTTGGTAATTTTATGGGCCCCTTTTATATTACCATTTACCCACTTGCCCCATTTGCCTGTATGGTCTTTAGGATCTCATCGGTGAAACCCAAGAGAATCTACTGAATAGGGATTAAATAATAATATAATTCAGTTAGGTCAAGAATAGTAATTGGTGGGGCGCCTGGGTGGCTCAGTGGGTTAAAGCCTCTGCCTTTGGCTCAGGTCATGATCCCAGGGTCCTGGGATCGAGCCCCGCGTCGGGCTCTCTGCTCAGCAGGGAGCCTGTTTCCCTCTCTCTCTCTGCCTACTTGTGATCTCTGTCTGTCAAATAAATAAATAAAAATTTAAAAAAAAGAATAGTAATTGGCATTTCACAAAAGCAGTAATTCAGTTGGACAGTACCCATAAAAATGTTGGCACTTTCTAATTAAAAAGTGCAAATGAAAAAAAGATATTTTGATGATCATGAGGAAAGTGAAAATAACTGAAATCTGATGAGGGTGGAAAAGTCATTTTCATACTCTGCTGGTGCAAGTATTCATTTATCATAAATATTACAATGACAGTTTAGCGACCTATATGTCAAAAGCTTCTGAAAAGGCTGTGCCACTTAAAATCTTCTAGAATTAAGCCCAAGGAAATAGTCATTGAACATGTGCACAGATACACATATACTAGGATGCTCATTGCATCAGTGTTTATAAAAGCAGCAAATTGGAAACAATTTATGTGTTCATCAGCAGAGGAAATGTTTATATTGTAGTGATTAAATATGACACAGAGCTTTAGATCAAGCTAGAAAAATGTCTGTGAGAGATGTTTATAAAACAGTATGTAGGGTATGGTACCGTTTTGGTTAGTGTGTGCGCACCCATAAAAACCTGAAAGGATCTACTCCAAAATATTCAGCTCAGCTCTGGGAGGTAGGATTACAAATGACTTTTGTTTATTCCTTTTTACTCTTCCGTATCTTCGGAATTTTTTAAATTGAGTATATATTACTTTTATCATCAGGGGAGAAAAGGTAATTTTTTT
The DNA here is from genome assembly GCA_003697995.1 of Taxidea taxus jeffersonii. NCBI lineage: Eukaryota > Metazoa > Chordata > Mammalia > Carnivora > Mustelidae > Taxidea > Taxidea taxus. The sequence continues at coordinate 17,690 of RCUC01162387.1, read as the reverse complement.
TCCTAAGAAAAAAGTAAACTGAGCTCATGCCATATGCAAGGCTCAGCAGAGAACTCACAGTGAACAAGACGTGGCCACTGGCCTTCAGAAGTTAATAGCATGGTTAACAGTGGGAAAGGAAACGGGTGTGTACAAATATTCTGGGTCGGTCTTGAGCACACCTGGATCATTACAGCATCACCATCAAGGGATCTTTGTGGAACATTCTGACATGCTTGACTCTAAAACAAACCAGAGTCCTTATTCTGGTTTCGCCTTCACCTCTTTCTGCTGACTTCCTTCCCTTTAGTGTTCCTGAATGCCTGTCCAGTCAAAAACATGCTTGCTCATCCCCTCCAAGACACCAGTTAACTGAGCTGACTTCTGGTTTGGCTCCCGTGTGTGTCCGCGTATTTCTCCTTATCCCTGTGAACAGGTCACTTCCTCTTTTCCACCCTGCTTTCCACAATACCAGTCTTTCTACCTTCGGTGTCAAGCCTTCCATACTGGCAGGGCTTGGCATTTTTCTTTCTACTTTGCATTTTCTCACTATTTGTTTTTGCAGGTGGAGAAGGAGACCTCATAGAAGGAAAGAATTTGTCCTGGTTGCTTTTCTCTCTACACAATTGTGTAAAGCAAAGAGGTTCCACTATTATTTAGGCTTTGAATCCCCTGGAATTCTCCTACAGTTAGGGAAAACACTTCAGAATATACCTCGTAACTGTATGGCATGTAAATTAAATTTCACTGTGCTCCGCATTTTGTGAGCTCTAAATATTTACATAAAGGCTTTTGCTTCTAAACTTCCGTTTCCCTAGAACTTGCTATGCGCATGGATTCAGGGTTGACTGACAAATTAGAAGATCCAATATTTTCACTTTAGTTCTCTGCTATGATCAAAGTTGGCTTTTTTCCCTATTGTGTCCTTCTTGGCGTTAGTTAGCTTTGTTTTACTGGTCTTAAAGATGGCAGAGAGTCATATTTTTTCCACATTCACATATCAGTTGCTCTTTAGTTGTGTGAGTGTTTTGATCCTGTTTATTTTTTGTGATGTAATTCCTCAACCGTTATTGTTAGGCATTAAAGCTTTCTTGCATCCTGCTTCCTATAAAAGTGAGACCATTACCCAAATAAGCTTGGACTACTCTCCAATATTGTAGTAAATGACAGCCCTATTGGGAATAGGCTATTTGGCAGTTCTGGACATAGAATCAGATATCACTTGCTGTCCAGGGAAAGTTTCACTCATGCTTACACATGAAAGTTTGAGCAAAAGTCCCAATTGGACTGCTTTTTATGCAAATCTTGGACAAATAACTTAAATTCATCATTTTAAGCTCTAGGAATAGATGCCTCTATTGTGGAATGGGACTTCCAATCTTGTTTTTGCAGAGTTATTTGAGGACCCAATTTGTGGACACTTGAGAAGGATGATGAGATTGGACAAATGTTTAGCAGCAAATTATTTCCCGGCCTTGCCAAGTGCTGATAACAAGGATCGTAGGAGGCTGCTTTAGTAAGATGGGCTGCTCACCTAGAACAGAGCAGTGCCACTCACACAACAGCTCCCCAGCTCCTCTTTTATCCCAGTCCTTCTCTCTGCACCTAGAAGATAGACCTCACCATCATGTGACCCTTCATATACCAGCAGCATCCTCATCAAGAAGGCTAAGGCCTTATTTAAGCCAGTGATTGCTTATGAGAAATTTTCCTACCAAATAATTATTGGAAAATGCTCATCTTTGGAATTGTCTTTCTGTCTACTAGGACGTTCTCAGTCTCTTGTCCTATAGTAAGTACAGAGGTCTCAGCTGAATCCCGGGGCAGGGCTGGTACCCATCTGTACCCCTTAGCCAATAGCAAAATTTTTTCAAGTTCCTACATTCACAATTCTAGCTTAAAAGCACTGGGCACAGAATTTTGCTGCTTGCATTTTTTATCCTGATTTGGTTAAGGTGAATCCTGCCCTCTGGGGCTCTTTCATTGAAGGATCCGCCCCACAAGTAAAAGAAGGCAAGAAGCCAGAGCTGAGAGGAGGGAGGCCTGGATAGCATCATTTGCATGGATCACACCAGCTGAGAGGAGGGAGGCCTGGATAACATCGTTTGCATGTATCACACCAGACCTCCCTTCTTATCCGCTCTCCTCTTCTCTGCAGCCAAGTTCTTACTGCTCAGACCAGCATGTCTCCTCTGCATCCCAGGTGTGAAATGTCAAAGGCAACAGCCAAAGACAGAGGTGGTCAGGTCCCCTGTTCCACGGTGGCTGGCAGCACAGGTTTTGATATAATGGCAAATGAATATGGTTTGTTTGTTTTTTTAAAAAACCCTGTAGCCTTTAACTTAAAGTACAACATTAGGTCACATGGCCACCAATGAGTAAATGAAAGTTCCATTGGTGGAATCTAGTATCCTCGGGACCAGTGAGGACATTGGTTATTTTTGTGTCCTTTGGGTAATACCTAATAGTGCAATTGCCAGATCCTAGGTAGCTCTATTTTTAACTTCTTGAGGAACCTCCATACTGTTTTCCAGAGTGGCTGCACCAGCTTGCATTCCCACCAACAGTATAAGAGGGTGGTGCCCCTTTTTCCACATCCTCGCCAACATCTATTGTTTCTTGTGTTGTTCATTTTAGCTGTTCTGACAGGTGTGAGATGGTATCTCATGGTGGTTTTGATTTGTATTTCCCTGATGATGAATGGCAACAAGTATCTTATCATTTGTCTGTTGGCCATCCAGATGTCCTCTTCAGAAAAATGCCTGGTTTCAGGGGTTTTGTGTCTTATCTTGGTGCCATTTTACTTGGTCAGAAAGGGTAAAGATCAGGTTTTGAGTAGGGACCAAGAAAGGCAGAGAGGTCAGGACTAGACTAATTCATCACTGAACAATTACTCATTCTTGAAAGAGGTTTATCAGTATTTATCCTGAGATATTACTAAAATTTTACTTCATTAAAGCAAAACTTTAGGAGAGGAATTAGTTTTTAATTCTCTGTTATTTCAGTGTTCTCTTGGGTGAGTTAGGGCTCTAGTAGAATTATTACTGAAAAATCCAGCCTTTAAAAAACCATAGTTTTGTTCATAAATCGGTCTTTTTAAATTTAGGCCAGATTTCTTGTTTGTAACCTATTCTTTCCAGCCCTGTGTTGTTTCCGCCTTCTTTCCAATTGCCTAGTAGGAAATTTTCTGCCAAGAGATGGGAAACCTGAATTTTATAGTGCAGAAAACTGGCCTCCTTTCCCCTGGCATTGCATTCCAGTAATACCATATCAGAGTTTGACCTAGTTATTTCATACAGACGGCTGATGCCAAGTCACTGAGGCTTTCCTCCAAACAAAGGGCCATGGTCTTCTGTCACCCATGAAAGACATGCGTACAGACCAGATTACGTGGAAGCTGCCCGCTGGCCCGTGTGGCTGAGCAAGGGTCGTGTACAGGAGAGTGCCGGGAGCCGTGTGCAGATGTGGTGCTCCTTCCGGGCCTCATTCTTCAGACCTTCACTTCAGTGAGTCCGGCTAGATGCCACCAAAGGCAACAGAACGTGGGCTACAGAGAACAAGTGGCTTTTGTACGCTTTTCAGATGTCTGTAATGATGACCAGGTTCTTGTGACTCTGTTCCACCCCACTCTGCCTCCCCTTTGCCATTCTGAAGAAATTATTCTTTTTTCTTTTTTTCCCCTCTATACAAAGTGTTCCCCTAGCAGCCACCCAGGTTGTCACCAATAGTGACATCTTTATTGAAAGGAAGAGAAATGGAAGGAGCCCAAAGAACTTTGTGGTTGAAATGAAAAAGACAGGGCTTTAGCATTTTTGTATAGCTTGAAACACTTTTACAGTCAATGGGTGTTAAAGAGCTGAAATTGTAAATAAAAGAATTGATAGTGGCCCCAGACTAAGGCGAGGATGTGTCTGTTGTCCTGGCCCCACTGTGCTCAGGCTAGGGAAGTCACACTGTTGGTGGTTAGAATCCCTGGTTAAGTGTGATGGTGTGAAGGTGTGTGGAATCAGGTTACACCAGTGGCATGTGCTCCACAGGTGAGGCAACCCGCTGAGTGGCAGGCTGAGTGGCAGGCGGTGTGACTGCTGGCAAGTAAACCTTCACTCGCTCCCTGGTGGAAAAGAAAGGAATGACGAGTATCTTGTATACATTCTGCAAAAGGTCTCTCTTTCCAAAAGCGTGAAGAAAAGGAAGAAGGGGCAGTGATTTTTGTATGAATTGATGCTGAAGTACAAAAAATTAATCGCATATAGGGATTAAGTGGTTCTACCAACTGACTACAAAATGCCATCCCCCATGAGTTTTTAATGAAAAAAGTTACAAATTTAGAAATGTTACATATCAGTTAAAGAGTAGCCTGGTTCTTAAACAGCAACAGAATTCGCATCAGCATCCCCACAAACTGTGTGAGAAACACAAACCCAGGTCTTTGCTTAGAGCAAATTAAAACAATTCTTTTCAAATCCACGTGGTAATAAAGATTGTTTAAACGCTGTTAGGTTTGTGTTGTGCCATTATTTCTTTATTTTTAAGCCATAAGGCTTTTAAGCTCTAAATTAAAGACTCATTTATTATTGTCACTGGGGTCATTTGTTTGTTTTATTTGCTAGGCGAGGAGGGGTATCTTGTGGGTTCAGGAACAAATACCAACAACCATTGTAGCTGTTGTGTTTATCAAAGCGTCATCTGGTGTATGTTTAATGTTATAAAGTGATACTTTCTGTGAAGTGGTGAGGTTCCGTGAGAAAGGTTAGAAAATACGGCTTAAGGGGTGCCTGGGTGGCTCAGTGGGTTAAAGCCTCTGCCTTCAGCTCAGGTCATGATCCCAGGGTCCTGGGATTGAGCCCCACATCGAGCTCTTTGCTCAGCAGGGAGCCTGCTTCCTCCTCTCTCTACGTGCCTCTCTGCCTACTTGTGATCTCTCTCTCTGCCAAATAAATAAATAAAATCTTTAAAAAAAAAAAAAAAGAAAATACGGCTTAAGAAGGATGAAATTTTTCATGAACGGTGCTGTCTTTGATTTTTCTTTTTCCTAAAAGAAGAAGAAACTAAACTTCTCTCCTTCAGATAGGCACCTCTGGTTACTGTGTTTATTTCCAAAGTGGTAACTCCTTGGCTGCTCAAGGAGGGAACAATTCTGAGATGATTGTGTTTACGTAGGAAATACTGATAAATTCCCATTTGTTTGTAGAATAATCCTAAACTGCTCAATTCAAGGACTTCTTTCACTTAGAACACGCTATGCTTGCAAAGATCATGGTGACCTTGACCTCTTAGTTAAGCAACTAGCAATGGATTTCTTTTTCTCTATAAACACACTGATGTACCAATTAAAAGTAGAAAATAAACACTTATAAATGGACACTTAAAAATTACATTAAAATTTGTTTTCCCCACACAGGAAGAATTTAATGGGAAACCCAACTCCCTCTTTTTTAATGACGGTCAGCGAAGAATCGACTTTGTTCTGGTATATGAAGATGAAAGCAAAAAAGAAACCAATAAAAAGGGTTCAAATGAAAAACAAAGGGTAAGTTTTCTGTGTGTGCTGTTCTCCTTTTTATTTCTTATTATATTGTGAAGTGAAAAAAAAGGGCTATTTTTATGTAAGCAATAAAGTGAAACTGATGTTTGAGATATCATGTACCAAACATACCTTCATATTTTCCCTTCTCATCATTCCCTCAAGGCATGTTAACAATTTTGTTACTGTTGTTGTTTTGTTAATTTGAAGCAGAAACTTCCTCAGGCTCTTAACCTCAGTGGGTTTCATAGTGGAGGGCAGACTTTCTCCCAAGGAATTGTACTTTCTATCTGTAGAAGAGATTTACATTAAAAGCATACTTGGCTATTTGCTACCAGGTGGGAGAGGAAGCTAATGATTAATAATGACTGCCAGCAGAGTAAAGACTAGTATTCAGCGTGCTCTCATGGATAGGGTGAGCCTCGTACATGCATTGTCTCACATCCTTTTCATAATAACCTGTGAGGTACATTCTGTTACGGTACCATGGTAGTTGACAGAAGTGACCCTGAGGTTAAATGATTGCCCAAGGTCACCAACTCTAGGATGAGAAATAGTGAAGCCATGGTTCGTGACTTTGTCTTGAATGGAGAACCCGTGCTAGTCACCTCTCCCATTTTCTGTCACTTCCCTTCCTTTTTATCCATTACCATCAAGCTGCTCCTTCATCCCTTTCCTTTTCTTCAGGCTCTTCTAGGTCACAAGACTATTTTTAGCTTCAGACAGTAAACCATTTAGTAGGCAAGGGTTATAACAAGTGCCTGGATCTTCTTTACCTGAACTGAAACTATATTAACTGAAACAGGACAGAGAGGAAAGAGCATACATGTGTCACCGTTTCCCACGTTGAAAATAACTCCCTCATTTTTTATTTCGTTTGTTTGTTCTCACCTCTGTGCTATTATATACACACAATTTTAATTGTCCCTCTCTGGACTTTTTCTCTGAAATCCGTCATTCTTAAATCTATTGATTTCTGCCCGTTCTTTCAAAACAGCTGATGAAATCTGCTTAAAATGAAGCAATCATGCCTGCTTTGTTTTGTTTATTTTGGAAGGGGTAAGTTTAGAGGTTTGTGTTTGCATGATACCACAGAGTAAACCCAGACATTGGAACTTGACATTCAAATTCTAATTCTGCTACTCTATGTGGAATAATTCCAACTGATACAACAGACCAGCCCTGAATTACAGTGGCTTGACACAATAAAAGTTTACTTATTGCTCATGTCCAGGCAGATGTGGCATCCCGTTTTAAGCAAGATGAGTTTAGGGGTATTGCGGGGGAAGGGGCGTGCTCTGTCCTTTGCAGTCATCCAGGGACTCAGGCGGACACACAGGCTTTGCCATATTCATCAGGTAGTTTCTCAGATCATCCTGGGCATTAACATAACTAAGAGTTTAAGAGAGAGGATGGAGAAAGGACTTGTGCTTCTTTACTACTTTGGCCTGGAAGTGACAACATCAATTGAGTGAATTTTCTGATCAGTATCATGTTTTTTGTTTTGTTTTTTTTTTAAAGATTTTATTTATTTACTTGTTAGAAAGAGAGAGCGCAAGCACAGGCAGACAGAGAGGCAGGCAGAGGCAGAGGGAGAAGCAGGCTCCCCGCCAAGCAAGGAGCCCGATGGGACTCGATCCCAGGACACTGGGATCATGACCTGAGCCGAAGGCAGCCGCTTAACCAACTGAGCCACCCAGGCGTCCCTCAGTATCATGTTTTATTATTATTTTTGAGATGCATGTTATTTTTACATTTTGGCTTTTTTAAAATCAAGGTATGTCTTACAAATGACATATCATAATTTCATTGACTGCATTTTTCCTACTGATATGTAAAATATTGGTTCATCACACACTGATGGCATCTTAGATTCAGGAAGTGGAAATTCCAATACCGAATCCATAGGATTATGGTTAGGATTAAGTACAGTATTATATAGAAATGTTATATAGATTGTTAGCACATATTAGATAATAGATTTTAATTCTTATATCTTTTATTCCAGTTTTCTTAACACAAAGTATTAGTATGAAAAGGCATCTTTTGTTATTATATAATTTATATGTACATGTATGTGTATGTATATATATGTATGTATATATACATTTATTAGAGTACTATACCTTAGAATGTTTTATCATTTTCCTGTGGACACTAAGATATATTATGTGCAGTCATAGTCACCATCAAATATTCATTAAGCATGCATATGCCAGTGAAACTGCATTGAGCAATATAGAAAGTAAGTTAAATCTAATCCATTAAAGTGTAAAGGAAACAGTTCTGGTTTTAAACAAGAGCTTTACTGCCATGGTGAGGGGGCCCTAGAGCTGCTTTCATTATTAATAAGTGCTGCATTTGTTTTACACAGAAACAGAGGTCCCAGGGTAACTCTTATAAATCAGGAGGAAAAAAAATCATCATTAATTTGGCAATCTCTGAACTCAGTGGAGAGATGTACCACGATGTTGGTTTTTATAAGCCGTGCTTTGAAGTGCTTTGAGTCTGTATTGGTACAATTTACTTAGATTTCACCAGACTTTAAAGCTCAGCTTTGGAATCATTTTTATTAATCAGAAAAATATTTGTGAGTTCCATCATGCAGGCCTTATTCAGGATTTAGGACTCCACCAGAGAAAGGCAATATCAAAGTTCTGTTTTCGTTGAGAGGAAAAAAAAAGATTATGTCTAAATCATGTTGATTTCCTAAAGTAACACCAAGGTAGACTTTAGCCAGTGGCTGATCTAAAGAGTATCATTATGTATTTTCTAGAGATAGAGAAAGAGAGAAGTCATAGGGCCACAAAACATAGAGGAGTAAACATAAGGGAGTAAAAGGCTGCATCTTTCCATGAGCAAAAGAGAAAATATTTTTCCTAGCCAGATCTCCAAATAGCATGTCACTTTGTCCTCCTGTATTAGTGAAACTACTTAAGGAACTTCACATCTTCCTTTAAAAAGTATAAATCATTTACATTTAGATTAGGTATGGGGAATGACTATAAGTTGTTTCAATAACATGTGCCCGTTTAGCCCACTGTCCTTGGCACCGAATCATCTTGAGTGTTGGTTTTTTTTTTTTTACGGCAAGAAACAGGAAAACCAAACTCAAAATGGCTTAAGTTCCAAAGGAAATAATTTTATCACTTAAGAAGTAGCCTAGAGATAAAATCATTTCTGGGTTAGGTAATTCATCAGTTTAAAGAGGTCATCAGGAGTTGAATTTGTCACATCCTTCTGCCCTGCCATCCTCAATATGTTGCTGTTGTTAAATGGACTTTACCTTGTTACAAGATAGCTGTTGTACTTCAAGGCACCTGGAGGTGGGAAAGGGAATGCCCTTTTTTAAGGGGGAAGAAAGCTCCCCCTAGAAGGACCCCAAGCAGATTTCCATTCACAGTTCATTGTCTATCACAGGTCTGTTCCAAAAATGACTGTTGGCAAAATGAATGGGATTACTTAGCATCATTAGCATAGACAAATGAAGATGAGTCTTTCATCTCTTAAATTGCCTAATCATCCAGTACCTGAAAAAGCATCTGGCTTTTCTTAGTAGTGAAGAAGGGGGAAATGACTGTTCACTAGGTAGCCAGTGGTGCCTGGAATAGCGCATGGTTAATTATATCTAAATATGTTTGCTGTACATTGGGAATAACAAAGATGTTCTAAATGAAGCGTCCATGTTTTTTTCCAACTGTTTCTGCTCAGTTTTGTTAGTAATGTTCCTTCCACTTCCTTTGTTAGACCTGCAAACAAATGGCAGAATCAGTCTATTTTGAAATTTGTTTGTATGACACTTGATGTCCCTTCAAATAGATGGGTTTATGACCAAGTAAAGGTATGACTCAAGTGACAGTAAAGAGGGTGGAGGGGTCAAGGCAGCATGAAGACAGTATAAGCAATCACGAGTAAGTTGTTTAGTTTAGCTTTCTGTCTGCACAATCCATTCCTAAAAGTTCATGGAAAATTTATTGCCTTGAAGTTTATGTAAATTTTGTGTATGGAAATGTAAATTTGTATTTCATACCTGACTTTAAGAATTCTTTAGTAGGTGGTAGAAGGATCTGGCTCGTGGAGATCATAGCATAAGAGATTTTTAAGAAATGAGCAATCAAATTAAATTATATCCAAAACTTCAAATAATGTGAGACAACTAACTAATTGGTCACAGATCCTGTGAGCTTTAAGGCTGTTTCTTTTTTCTTTTTTTTTTTCTTTAAGATTTTATTTATTTATTTGTGAGAGAGAGAGAGAGAGAGAGAGAGCACAGGCAGACAGAGTGGCAGGCAGAGGCAGAGGGAGAAGCAGGCTCCCTGCCAAGCAAGGAGCCCGATGTGGGACTCGATCCCAGGATGCTGGGATCATGACCTGAGCCAAAGGCAGCTGCTTAACCAACTGAGCCACCCAGGTGTCCCAGATCCTGTGAGCTTTAAAAACTGTTGTCCATTGTTTTAGAGGAGTTATCACAAGGCTTGAAATGTTTGCCTAGAAGCTGGATGAGATTCCTTTGGACATGTTTCAAAGCTCATCAGAAAGTTCTAGTACCGTGAATACGTTACATCACTCCATTTACTGAGGTCTTACATTTTTTAGTAAACTTTTATAACAGTGTCCATGAAGATCTTTTACTTCGTTGTTTGTTCGTTTCAGTGTAGAGTTGAGTAAGACTCAAGACTTTACAATACTCAGTGCTCATCGCAAGTGCACTTATTTCCCATCCATTCATCTATCCCTTCACCCACCTCCCCTTTCGTGACCATCACTTTGTTCTTTATGGTTGAGAGTCTGTTTCTCGGTTTGACACTCTCTTTTTTCCTGTATGAACATTATTTTATTTCTTAAGCTCCACACAAGAGTGAAATCATATGGTATTTGTCTTTCTCTGATCTTGTACATTTTTATTAACTACTCTTATTTTAAATTTTTGTGGAAATTTTCAGCAGCATTTTAAATTGTGGTTTCTGATTTATTGTGTATTAAAATTTTTCATTGATTTTCATCAATTCTACCTAGAAACCTTGATAACTCTTTTTAGTTCTAATAGTTTCCAGTGTATCTTTTATGATTTCTCAGGAAAAGACCAGTTATCTATGAATGATGAAAGCTTTGGTCTACCTTTGCCATTTTATACTTTCCTTATCTTACTGAAGTGCAATGGCTAAGACCTCTTGAATAAAACCAGTAACACACAGTAGTCACCATTATAGTGTTCCTGATTTTATTGGGAATGTTTGTACAATTTCACCAAAATATCACACCTGCTATGAGATTTTGGTAGCTTTCTTTAAAAAAGCTTAAGGAGGGACGCCTGGGTGGCTCAGTTGGTTAAGCAGCTGCCTTCAGCTCAGGTCATGATCCCAGCATCCTGGGGTAGAGTCCCACATCGGGCTCCTTGCTCGGCAGGGAGCCTGCTTCTCCCTCTGCCTCTGCCTGCCTCTCTGTCTGTGCTCGCTCTCTCTCTCTCTCTCTCTCACTAATAAATAAATAAAATCTTTTTAAAAAAATTAAAAAAGCTTAAGGAGTCCCCTTCTAGTCCTGGATTGCTGAGAGTTTTTATGATAACTGGGTTTTAGGACAGGTAAGTTTTCCAAACTTACTTATTTATACAAACAACTTGGAACACTTGCTTAAAGTAGTTTTCTTGGCCCCATGCCTGGAGATTCTGACTCAGATTCTGACTAAGTAGGTATCAGATGCTGCCTGAACAATCTACTTTCCACAAGTAAAGAAGATGCCTTTTATCAAAATTAAGAAATACTGTTGTTGAGACCACCTTATCTATGCATACAGCAGCTATTCCTTTGTGACATTTATCCCTTTCAAGCTTCAAGCTTATTACTTATGAAAATTTAGTGTAGTTGATTTCTTCTAATCTTGTGCCTTTTATAAAGTGAGATACAGGTGACCGTTTGGAACCCCCCAGGACAAATGACAGCTTCTTCATTCAAACCTAAGGCCAGATCTCAGAAGGACCGATCAGAGAAAGAAAAGGATTTTCTGTTCTCCACATCTTGGTGACCTTTTTGTCTGTTCAGAATTGGGCCCCAGGATACTTTCTGCTTGAGGAATAAGCACCAAGATTCGGATTCATTGCTCTCATGCTGAGTACTCAAAAATAAAACCAAACATGCTTATACCAGCAACACATTTTGTCGCTGTAATTTGAAACTGCTGATTCTAATTTACTTTATTCCTTTTAACCTACAATCTTAGTATAAGCAAGTAGGGTGTAAAGAAAGGAGATAAAAATATAAAGAAGAGCTCTCTGCCTTAGTCCAGAATGCTAGTGAACTGAAGTTAGACTGGATTTTGCTCTTTAAAACAGAAAAGAGGACACTTACCAAAAGTTATCTGGGAAGGTAAAACCAGCCAACACTGGTTGCCATCATTTCTTCTTAACCTATCCTAATACAAGCCTCAAGTTCCCAATTCACGGGCTATCTGTGGTGAACATGTCATTTCCAGGAAATATTTCATGCTGTTCTGATGCTTCAAAATCCCTTTCTGCCATCCTTTTATTTCTTCAACGTGGAGAAGATATGCCAATGTTAAGTCTATTCAATCATGTCTTCTCCTTTGTGAGGCTCCATGGAAAACATTGCTTTCTGGGAGATCCTCAGAACATTTTATTTCTTTTGGACAGTTTTTTTTTTTAGTTGTGTTAAAATGTTAGAATATATTATTAATAACATCTCCCATTTTCTTTGGCTACTAGGAAATTCAGAAGCAAATTTACAGCTGAACTCTAACTTCTGAACAGGACCTATGGTTAATAAAAAAAATCATTTTATTTATTACTCTGATACATCACTTCATTTTATTTTCCTGGACTTTACATTTGTCACTCTGTGTTTCTCATTTAACTACTTTATTCTTGATGTTATTTCTGTAAGTGACCTCAAATACTTTTTTAATGAATCATAAATAAATAAATAAAGTTAATGTAGTATTAGCATATGTAGGGAGCTAATGACTAGGAAAATTATACAGCAAGCTAAAGTCAATAATAAATGATTTCTGAGTTATCCATACTGTTAATTATCACCTATTACCCACAAATAACCATACATTTAATACACATAAGACTTAATAAGAAGTCAAGCCATGTGATCCCTCAACAGATTTTTTAAAAGTATTTAATAAAACTTAAATTAAAAAAGCTAAATTTAATTTAAAAATTTTAAAAACTTAATAATTTAAAACTTGCACTAAAATGTTTATGCTAGTTAAATTAGTTGAGTTTTTTTTTAAGATTTTATTGATTTATTTGAGAGAGAGAGAGAGCATGAGAGGGGAGAGGTCAGAGGGAGAAGCAGACTCCCCACTGAGCAGGAAGCCTGATTGGGGACTTGATCCGGGGACTCCAGGATCATGACCTGAGCCAAAGGCAGTTGCTTAACCAACTGAGCCCAGGTGCCGTCACCAGTGACTTCTTATAAGTTGCTTTTTCTCCCCTTCTCAGAAAATTTCTCTAAGTTACCCACAGAGAACATTTATGTCTTTTATAATTACACCTAAAATGTTAATTTAAAAAAGAAAGAAGTTAATACTCACCTCCATTCCATGCTTATTATTTAAAATGCGCATCCTTTTTCTGTCCCTTAGAGAACACATATTATCTACTTGAGTAAATTCCTCATCAGATTGGTCCACTAACATTAAATGTTTTATCACCAGCATGTGAATTTAAATTAAGTCCCAATTAAATTATTTATTCTGCTTACCAAACCTTTTTGAGCACATGATATATAACTAATAATACTTAGAGTAGTTAGTAATTTTTTTTGTACAAATTAAGTACCTTTAACTTATTCCTCATTCATCCTCGTAGGCTTAACAAAGATTGGCAAGTTGAAAAATATGCTGACAGTACCATCAGTACTTTGCCTAACAAGGCTGTAAGAATACTTGAAATTAATCTATGCATATATTCATTAATCCCAACTGATTTGTGCTTTATTATCATTACACTGTGTTCAGTAACTTTACTTCATAGGCATTACCATCCTTGTTTTTCTTATTCTGTGAAAGCTGGTTGACTTAAAGAAAATGGTAGATTGGTGTTTACAATCAGTATTATTGCTGTATAATTCACAAGCCATTCCTTCCCACAATGACTTTATTAAGCCAAATGAGATGTGTAATCTAAGGTGCTTAGGGGCAGAAAGCTTCCTTAATTATGCCAGTCTGTCCTTTGTGATTTTGATTGCTTTTGTTCTTTATTTCTCTGACAGCTGTATTAACCTCTCAAAAGAGGTATGAATAAAATTCCAGTTTCTGGGGTGAGACAGGTACTCTTATCCTTTTTTACTTTGAACCTCCAGCACCGATCTCCACCCACAGTAATAGAATTACATCCATCTTTTTCAGGATGTACACAGGTCCTCAGTGATTACAGTCATTTTGGATTTACTTTAGGTTAAAAAAAGAAAAAGATCCAGGTTGCAATGCCATTGAATTTGTTCCTCTAGAGACAGAAGAATTTACAGCACAATCTAAAGTATGACTGGGCATTTTTCAGAGCCAAAGAGCCTAGTTTGGTTATTTTGTGCTGCTAAATACAGACCATAGACTATAGAACATAGTTTAGGTTCACATATGTAAAGTTTTTCCAATAAGGCACATAGATGATCTTTAGTGAAAAATGTGTGACCTCATATTTATTTTTTTCAACAAATATTTACTGAACAAAGGCTATGTCAGTCAATATGCAATATTAATTTTCTTTCATTTTTAACGTGGAAGATAGCTCTATCCTAATTTTTTAAATGTCAAGAACACTGTTACTTATCTAAGTATAAATTCTACAAGGACGTGAAGATAATGATTTCATATTAAACAGATTGAAGCAATCTTTTCTTAAGTAATCATTCTTCCCCTGATATGTGCTTGTTTGACAAATACCGCGCATATGCTAATTTACTTTAGCTATCCGACAAACCCAGAAAACTGGTTTGATCAATTTTTAAAATATTCCACTAGTTCTTTGTGAATTGCCTTGCCAAAAGAAAATAACAAGAACTGTCTTATTAAAGTAACTCCAAGGTGATAGATTAAGATGTTTAAGCAAATAAAAGTGTCCTATCCTTTATTCAACTGTTTAAGTATTTATAGTGAGTGGTAAAATAGAGGGCATTATAAGCCAACTCCAAGGTCTACCAATTATCTTGAGAGAAATCAGGTAAATATCTCAGGAGTTCTTTATAAAGAACTAGATAAGAACTAAAATAGGATAAATTAGTACAACCTTTCTGGAGGGCAGTATGACAGTACATATTAAAGAACTTAAAATTGCATACGCTCTTTGATTTAACAATTCTGCTTCTGGGACTTTATCCGGAAGAAATAATAATGGATGCACAAAGACTGTTCTACAAGGATTTTTATAATAGTGATAATTAGGAGCAACCTAAATATCCAAAAATTTGAGATTTGTTAAATAAATTATAGTACATCTCTCTGAGAGACTATTACCAAGCCATTAAAATGAGATGGAAGAAAAGTATTTCTAAGGTTTTCTGCATCTTTGATACTCCCATGTGCTATACGCTCTTGTCAATGACCTCCCTTATTATACACAGAAATGAGGGAAAAGTGAGGAGATATAAAGATATGTTCACAGCCTTCAGAGAGAGAAGAGGATACACACACACACACACACACACACACACACACACACATACACACAGTCTGTCTCACACAGAAATACCCATTTATCAGATATCAAAGAAGGTAGTCCGAGGACCAGGATGACCAAGTAGAATAGAAGAATCAAGAGGGAGAGCAGAGTAACTCAGCGTTAAGATCTATTTCTTGGAGTTCCAGTAAAACAGTGTCATTGGTGTCCCACTGAAGGATTAGGGGGTCACTGGGTGCAAGTGGATTGGGGTTGCCTATTCTTATTCAGATATTTTGCATTAAAAAAGAAGAGGTGAGCCCCTAAGGCCTGTAGGGGAGAGAGGGTTTAGTTTTTTGTTTTTTGTTTGTTTTTTAAAAGGAATAAGGGAAGTTGAGCACGTTTGAATGGAGAAAAAGTATATGGTAATGGCTAGCATGTCTATGGCTTATTACGTATAAAACATGGTACTGAGGACTTTTATATCCCCCATCACATTTAATCCCTAAAAGATCCTCAAGATGAAGCTATTTCTTGTCCTATTTCGAAATGAAGCTACCAGTGCTTGTGTGATTTACATTATTTTGCCCAATGTCACAGAATCTGGATTTGAATTTTGACTTTGAATCTAACTATTATGCCATTATTTTCTAAAAGGAAAACAAAAACTGAAAGAGCTAAATGGGCTATTTGGTAACTAAAATCTGAAAGGAGAGAGCCGTGAAGGCAGTAAACCGTTGTAGCCTCAGTTTGGGAATTCCATAGAGAAGGAGCCATGTCTTACTGTCTATTGTTCAGCATGTTACCATCATGGTGATATAGCTGATACAGCCAAGACGGGAGTAGTTTGCATTTCCTATGTTAGATGACAGAACTGCCTTCCTGTGCGGTTGGTTCATTTCCAACTCTCTCAACCATCCCCCTTTGGCATCTAGTAATTCAGGCTCCAAGGTATCTAGAAGTCACTTCATGCTCTGAATGCCCCTGACCTATCTGGTGCTAGTACGCCCCAGAATTAAACTGTATCTCTTCATCTCTGTCATATCCTGTAATACTCGTAAACAAAAGTTCATGGAACATTCTGGGGGCCTCAGGAAAGGTGAGCTTGGTTGCTTCGCTCCGTACTTTTATTCTTCAATGCATTCCTACTTAACAGGCAGCCATTGATTCACCATCCACTCAATTTATTCATTCATTTGTCAGACATTTACTGCATGTTTATTATAGGTCTAAGTGCTGAGGATATCAAGGTTAAAAGACATCTCTAGAGGCAAGGATGGTAATTAAAGAGTAGGTAAGGCCATGGAAGGATTTAATATTGTTAAGGATGGGAAACACTTGAAGTGTTTGTTGGCTGGGAGTAAGAGCAACGGAAGAGGAAAGAATAAAGAGAAAAAGAGAAGGTTTTCTTCTGAAGCAAGCTCCAGAAGAGAAGTAAAAAAGATGCAGTCTTCTGACTCCAGGAAGAGGGATGTTATCTGGCTGTTGATGGGTAGATAGAAAGACACCTGCAGGAGTTCCCATGAGTGGCTGCCGTTTTTTCTGCAAGGAAGGAAGCAAGGTCACTCGAAGAGTACGCTGGTCTGGAGTTGGGTGTGGAATGTGAGGAGCTCCTTGAAGGTTTGGAGCAGCTCCCTAGTGGATGAGTAGGGGCCAGAAAGGAGATGGCTGTGTATCCTAGTGGACTGAACTGTAGTAGTAACCATGAATTTGTAATAAGGCCAGTTAACACAGTTATGTGTTTCTTTCTGCCAGTACTTAATTATTAAAATAGCCATTTATCCACAAGAGAAGTTCCTCTTTTGACTGATTCTCCGGGTTGTCTAATAAGAAAAATATTTGTCTGTAAGAGTGAATATCCTTGGGCCTGAACCTTTACATTCTAACTGAAATTATTCCTGACTGACTTCAAAAGGATACAGAAGACAGTCATGGATCCTGCTAATGGGACAGTCTGGGTTTTCCGTTGCACAGACTCAGGATGAGTCATCTTCCCTGAAGGAGAGAAAGTCAGAGTGTCTGGTGCACTCAGAGCACCTGCTCCCTCCACTGTACAGTGATGTCGGTTTCAGCCTAAAAACGTCTCCCTAGTTCATGGTTACTGAATCAGTCATGATTCCTGCTTGTGAGTGACAGAAATGAGCTCTAACTTAAGCAAACAAGGAGTTTATCAGAGGAATGTTAGGGAGCTCACAAGTTCCTCTGAAGGATTGGACAGATAAGCCTGGAAACCAGGCAGCTGGGAGCAGTGCCCCAAAACCCTGCAGAGCCATTCTGGGAGAGAAAGCATGGTTGCTGGTCAGTGGCAGTGGCAGATCTCCCATAACCTCTACTTCAGCCATCTTGGGAACTGGCATTTGCTTTCCAAACCACCCTCAAGTGAGTTCTGCTGGGCCCAGCTTCTTTGTGTCATTGGCTTCTGAGTGAGAGTCTGGAATGGTTGGTCTTATTGACAAAGCCTAGCTCATGTGCAAATAGCTGAACTTCACAGGAGACCAGGAAGGAGAATGTATTTTTCACCAGTGTAGTGGGCATGGGCTCTGGGGAGAGTTGCAGTGTTGGGGGGGG
>ML110010.1:64588-101228 GCA_003697995.1 Taxidea taxus jeffersonii | reverse complement strand
AGAATATAATGCTAAGTGACATAAGCCAGTTAGAGAAAGACAAATACCATATGATTTCATTCATATGTAGAATTAAAGAAACAAAACAAACAAAAAATACTTTTTTTTTTAAGACTCTGAATATAGAGAACAAACTGCTAGTCACCGGAGGGGAGGTGGGGGGGGTGTGTGAAACCAGTGATGGGGATTAAGAGCACATTTATCACGAGGAGTTCCGGTGATGTATGGAACGGCTGAATCACTATTTTGTGCACCCGAAACTAGTATAACACTGTACATTAACTAAACTGTAATTTTTCTAAATAACTGAAAAAAATCATGTTTTTATTTACAAAATATCTCTCTCTAACCAACCTGTCTGTAGGATGCCTTACGAATGTAAGTTCCAAAACACTTTGAATGTACTGAAATGGGAGAGAATCTAGGATAAAATGGGCAGTGGGGGTGGGGAGGACCAAGCTGCAGAACAATTTATATGGAATGAAAAACCTATAGACAGAGGTGATTTCTGCTAGAAAAGTGCCTTAGAAGGACACAGTGCTCCTAGGTATTGATCCTGGGAGGAATAGGCAGCCTTTTTTTTTTTTTTTCATACTTCTCCACTATTCAAATGGGCATGCACACTTTTATATTTAGATCAACATATTTATAAAAGAAATCACTGGAAACATTTCACTGTTAAGCAGTTGGGGAAATAAAAGAATAGAAAGAGACCCTTGTTCTTTCCTTCACACATTCAGATACTCAAACACTTCCTGAGCTCCTACTATGTGCTAAGAAAGGTTCTGAAAAAAGAAAAGCAAAAGAAAAGGAGAGGGAGAAAAAGAAAGAGAAAGAGAAGAAGAAGAAAAGGAAAAGAAAAACAAAGAGAGGAAAAGAAGAAGAAAGAGAAAAAAGAAAAAGAAAGGCCCTGGATGTAGGAAGCACAGAAGTGAACAAAGTCATAACCATCCTGGCATGTAGCGTCAGCGAGGGGGACAGGAAGTAAACTCACACAGACACATATGCGGACTGCTGGATGGCAGTGTTCGAGGGTTTGGAGCAGGGGAGTGACTGATTACTCCGGCCACTTTCATCACTGGAAGGTACAAGGAAGGAGGCAAAGGAAGAAGCAGGGAGATGAGAAGAGGTGGTTGCCATAGTCCAACAATCCAGGGAGGAAAAGATCACGTACTGAACCCAGCTAGGGGCCGTGGAGGTGAGAGGTGACCAGATTCTGCATATGTTCTGAAGGTCAAGCCAAGGGTATGGTGATAGACCAGATGTGGAATGTGAAGGAAGGAAAAGGCATTGAGAATGACTCCCAGATTTTTTATCTAAGGGAAGAACTTGCAGTTTATCAAGGAGAAGACTGAGCATGAGTTGGATTTTTTTGAGGGTGGGGAGGAATTTTTGGAAAAGCCCATTTGTCAGCCGAGGGGAGACACTGAGTGAGGGGCAGACAGGAGTGTGAGGTTTGGGGTGATATCCGGCCAGTATGTACTTGGAGGTTATGTCGAAAAATATATTTTAAAAAATGTTCATACTTTCTAAGTTTATTGCATTTGCCACAGCTAACCAAGGCCTTAAGGCTATTTACAGTGTTTCTGATTGTTAGTCCAATAAACTCAACGTGGAAGCCCACTGACATATTTGACCTTGGTTTTTATCAAAGCACTGAGCAAATAAAGTAAAACTCCAGTACTGGATTTTAGGTAGATATGACAGAGGTGCTCACTGCATCTAAATGTAAGAAAAGGTCTCAAAGAGCTGAGTGATTCTGGTGATGCCTGGGCCATTGAGATCTCTCGAGTTAATTATAAAGCTCCCCTGTAACAGATATGCCACCAGATACCTGTGGCATCTAAGAAAATGAGCACATTAACTATAATAATGGCACAAGGATTGACATGTCAACATCTTTAAAAACACCTTTGGAGCCCAAGACCATTCCTTACCACCTTGGGGCAGACTAGTCACATACTAAGCAAGTGTATAACTTCTTGCTAGTAAAATTACACAAGCTGGGTTTGCAAATAGTAAAGGGGCAAGACAGTAAGACAACATTCCCAGATGTCATCCAGGCATACAAAAAGACAGCATCGTCATTTCGGGCAGCCATTTGCAAAGACCCTCAGATTCTTTCAAGGAGGTCTTTTGTTTACATATAAAAACCACTGAGTGTTTGTCAGTCAGGTTTCTTAGCAATCCTGTTCGTAGCTTGGTCAAAAGTAGATCAGCCCATCGGGTCTGGTTTGGTTCAAAAAGAAACAACAGTATGCCTCTGAAACTGCTTCTCATTGGCTAAAGTGTTTCTCCGTATCAACAGTGATGCCTTCGCAGCCACGGTGGCTGACAGTGAGAGGAAATTTACCTTCCGGAGAAAGCTGCAGGTGAGGAACGCAGCTGTTGGAGAGTAAGGAGGAAAGCCTCATTCACCCACGTAACCTTCTTGAATGCCTCTGATGCTTTTACAGGGCACTCCTCGGGATGTCCACCTAACGCCAAGTTTGCATTGTGCCAGGCCAGCAGCAGGACAGTCCGGGGTCCACACCGCCTCCCAGACTTCCTCTCCCCAGCCCACTCCCTTTGGCAGAAGCCAATGGAAGAAATCCTGGCCACCGTATTTGCCTCAGCCCAGCACACACAATGCTTTCAACAACCACCTCTCACGGGCTGTTTAAGATTCATAAGATTCTCTTTAAGAGAATCTTTAAGATTCGTAAAGTAGAGTTCTGTGATCCTCACGGCCCCTCTTCCAGCTCTTTAGCTCGAGAGTGGAAAACATGTCCAAGGAGGCACAGCAACCACCCCAGACCACTGCTACCCTTGTGTGCTCAAGCCACACACTGGAAAGTTGAACCAGACAAGGGATCTTAAGGGGATGTGATGTTCGTGCCTATGCCTGGATGCATTCAGAGTGTTTTCATGCCATCCAGCACCACCAAAACTAATCGATTGGCCGCCATGCATTCCAAATAAGCAGAGAACAGAATTCCACGAAGGTCTCCTGGACATGGTTGGGAGTAAAACTGCGAATAGAAGCAGTTTGCCCCCATCTGCTCTGCGACTCTGAGGCAGGCAGAACTGTCCTACAGCTTTGGTATATGCCCAAAGTGTCCCAGTCTTAGGGGTACTTTTCCCCCTCTTTGAAAGTACGTTGTAGATGTTGAAGGAAGGAAAAAAAAAATGAGAAGAAACCTGCTTAAAAATCCACCTCACCTGGCTGGTTTTCAGTTGAAGGGTTTGCACATGGAGGAACCATTCAAAACGGTGTTCGAAACACGACTGCTAATTAGGACCCAAATGATTGTGAAATTGTGCTAGAGACTCAGACCGATGCTCTTGGAAACCCCGGCTTGACTGGCAGGGAAATCACAGCTCCTGTCCTCTCCTCAGGCAGCAGGCATGAGTCCGCTCTCCGACACCGGGGCTTCCAATTAATGGTGCGGACTTCTTTCAGACACTTGTCACCACAGCAGCTGACGGGTTTGCGTCATTCTTTGGTCATGCTGCATGTAATTTAGTGAGTCTATCAGGACAATGAAGAGACATGGGCTGTTTTCTCTCGCTTCTTGGGTCTGTCAATCCAGTATCTTCTTCGTAAAAGGCAGGACACTCTCCACAGGCTGCCCGTAGCCCTGATATCAGAGTCAGGACGCCCAGAGGTTCTGTTTGGAAGCTCATCTCCACCCTGGATGAGTGGTCCAGCCCTCGCTGATGGCCTGCTGGCAACATTTTCTCCCACGCATGGCTTACGCAGAAGCTCGGTGCCTTCTGCACGACGCGTGAGCATCTGTAGCCGCCAGGGTCTGAATCTTCTGGGCATCGATGTTCACTGTGGACTCACGTGCATCGTGCTCACGCTGCATCACAGGCACTGTAGGCTCTGGCGGAGTGCTTAACCGAATCAAACAAAAACGCGGCACTCGCTGTGTAATTCTTTTGTGTTGTTGATGGCAAGCTGTTTCTTTCAACCGAACACAGCTTTGTGTCTTTGGTCAGGAATGGAAACACAAACCAGTCAGTTTGGCTGGAGAATTCAACAGCCTCTTTGAAGCGCTAGATAAGCTCTGATTTGAAACAGGGGCTTCGGTGTATGTGAGGAGGGAGCCTCGTGGAGTCTTGTAACTATGTCTTTCTGTCCTAGGACGCCACGTTCCACTCAAATCTAAGTGCTGTTCTGTAGGAGTTCAGAGATTTGCTTCAGTGTCTTTGCTCTCGATCAGGGACACAGAACAAAGCCTGGGATTCAGAGGAAAGTTTGGGTTGAAATCCATATTGCGGGGCAGATTTGCTTGGAGGGGAGGAAGGTGTCTTCTGTACCTAGTGTTTTCCAGCCCCGGTCTGACAGACTCCCAGTATGTCTCCACTTAGCTACCAAGGATCAGCCAAATTCTCAAAAACAGAACTTCAAGAGGCTACTTTTATTATAGCTTAAAAATTTTAGAATAACTGTACCTTCCACACAGTGGGCCTGTCCACTTCTTTATAGGCAAAGCTGCTTCCCAGTGGGGCCAACGAGGACCACAGACCTTGCCACAGATCAGAAATGACCCTGGACCAGTCACCTAATTTCAGTTTTCTCAACTATATCAAGTAGAAAGAATAATCCCTATCTATAGCTGTTTTGTTAGATTAAAATGACATTTTCACATGGGCCACTGTGGGGTTACGGATGGACTCACTCAAGCATCTATAACAAAATAATTGAATAAATCTGTCTAAATGGGATGTGGCTGGAGCTTTTGACACAAACAGTGAAAATGTTGAGGCAAATGGGCTTGGAGAATGTAATTTCTACCTAAAACCTAGCACCTACCATGTACAAGCCTGTTAAAGAATTTTCCAGAATACAGCTTCGTGTAGGCCTCATGAAAACCTTAAAGACCCATGTCACCATCCACTGTTGCTGAGGAGGAAGCCAAAGGATGAAGAGCCTTTATCCATCGTCCACGGCCCTGCTGCTCCTGAATCGTGGACTGGCTGTGGGGCCACTGAAAGGGGCTTATCTACACACAGCTCTGTCCCCTGTCAGCCCCCTCCCCTGCCACTCATCCCTATTAAGAAAACCCAATTCCCTAGAACCATACTTGACTATAAAATTTAGAAAATTTAGGTCCAGAGGCCAGCACAGACCCTGCCTGCAGCACCAACCCCACAACCCGACTCCAAGGTAGCCTGTGTGTCCCACTGGGGAGAGACCCCGCTTGCTGGGCTGGGGAACGAGGAACCCCTGTGCATTGCATTGCTCCCAGATTCCCATGCCCAGACAGCCACTTGCCCGTGTGCAAGTCCCCTTATAAGTCCTCAAATCTAGGTGATTCATGAACACAGAAGAAACAAAATGCAAACCAAGAATGCTTCTGCTGTTTCTTTGGCCAACTTTCTAGAAAGAGTTTAAACACCAGTTTTGTAAGGGGTAGGAAATTATGAAGAACAGAATGTCTGCTTTTAAAAATCTACCTTGAGCAATGTGAAAAGAATTGCTGATTAAGCTGAAGAAATTTCCTGCTATGTTTAATAACCAAGGTCTAAGATTTAAGGTTATAATGAGGAAGGAACAGCGCTGAATCCATCATTAAACTACTGTGGATCTGAATACCTATGATTAAGATTAGTCCTTGGCCATTCAAAGCTGCTCACACACACTCACACAGTCACTCAGGAGTAAGTGTAAAAAGAAATGGAATTCTGAAAAGTAAGCCAGCAATGAGAAGCAAAGACCGAAATAGCTACATTTCCCACCAGCTCCTCTAGTAAGAGTCACACTACTGAATGAAAAGGATGAATGAATGGAGAAGTGTTTTTATCCAGAGACATGTCCACTTCTGATTGAGTAATTGAAAAGATACAGGCTGGGGCTCCATACACCTTCACCCATGTGCACACCCATCCATTTGCCCTTGAAAGAACTAACCAGAACTGAGTACATCCACAGATTTGCACTGGATATGGATGTGGACCGAAGGTAACATGTCTTCAGGCCATCTTGCTCAGTGGAGGTTGGGGTTGAGGAAGACATCTTCAGGTGGGACACCAAGTTTATGGAGTCTTGTACAAGAAGAAATTGAAAAGGAATGACCTGAAGTCCTATTAGTTATGATACTCCACTGCTCCTTGCAGGGCAGAATTGTATGGTTAAGAGAGAAAGAGAGAGAGAGAGAAGCCCCAAGAAAAACTGAGCTAATCAGACCCACAACCATCTGTGCCCCCAAAACCCAGTTTCATGCCCCTTGAAAACTGCATTTTGTTCTGACCTTCTGTGCATGTCTGAGCTTCATGGTTCATTTTTAGTGGTCAGGCTTAATAATCAAAAATTCTGATTACTTACCAAAAGCTAGAAAAAAACTACTACGTACAGGATAATCTCAGAGACTGAAGGTGTGCTATGCTGTAAAAAACAGCAGTGTCTATTTGTTTGCATCTGCTGTTTCCATTTGTCTTCTATCCAGGGCATGGAAAAGTTGAGTATATTTCTAAGACAACTAGCAGGTACTTAACCTGCGGGATGAAAAGGATATGAATGAGATCTTCATCATGGCTGTGGATGGCTGTGTGAAGCTGGTCTTCCAAGTACAGTAACTTCTTGTCTATGGCTTCACATTTTTCTCCAAGTTCCACAGAGAGGATGCAAGATTCCTGGCCAGAGAAAAAGAAAAAGATCGCTTGTAAGCTAACGACTTTTTCAGGACCATGAGCACATCTGTACTGTACCCAGTGGTACCCAGAGGGAAGATTAACCAACAGAGCCCTCCCAGCTTCTGCATGCCAGAAGAATCATGCCACCACCTTAGTCTTCCCTGGAGGTCATTCTTGAGAAGACATGAACCAATTTCAGGTTATTACCGAATGACAAGCTCCACAGGTGACCTCCCTTATCCGGTCATTTCAAAGTGCTATTTCCAGGATGTCAACTCCTAACATCAAATGATCAAAGGGGAAGCCTGAGTCTCCCAGCTGCATCCGTGGACAGACTCACAATGTAATAGGAATTCGAAACGAAGTCGGGCTGGGCGAATCATGGGAACAACCTGGCTGAACACACAAGAACAGAGCTATTCCTTTAAGGGCACAGGAACCCAATAGGGCAGCGGACATGTCTTCACACAGTAGTCACAGTGCCTGAAAGTTAGAAAATTAAGGAGACTTTAAATGCCATGACATGGGCTTTATATATACAGATGCCACTGCCACTACCACAGGTGTTAAGCTGCCCTCCCTCTCAGCAGAGCAGAAGCCCCAGAAGAGCAGGGCCGCTGAATGACAGGACCCCATAAGAGCAAGGTGGATGGTGGCCTGTTCGCTGTGGGGTCCAAAGCCCCTGACACATGGCAGGCATGGGGTACTCATTGGTTCCATGAATGAACACCCAAGTCTTGGAGTTCCTTCCTTCTCAGATGCTTTCCCTTCAAACTTATATCCCACACATGAACCGCAAAAGTGGCCTATCCCACTTTCCAGGACAAAACCACCCTCAGAGCAGGGTCCACACTCGGCCCCTTCACAACCGGCCAAGGGGCTCACACCCGTTGTGTCCCCTCTCACACACAACCTAATTTTGGCCAACAGGATGGACCCATTGCCTCTGGTCAAACTATTCTTCCAGTCATTCTGATATGCATTAGGTTTTCATGAGTGACAGTAAACCCCTAAAGGCATGGGCTATCCATTCATCCTGTGCCCTCAAGCACAGTAACTGGCATTTAGAAGCCCACGGATTTGGAAAAGAAAAGAATAAACAAGGTAAAAAAAAAAAATGAGGCAAGGAAATAGGGAATTTTAGAACAAAGGGAGAGGAAAAAAGCAGCATTATGCTTAGTGAGATAAGCCAGGCAGAGAAAGACAAATATTGCATGGTATCACTTCTATTAGGAATCTAAAAAAGCCAAATTTGTTGAAACAGAGCCTCAAATGGTGGTTACCAGGGGCTTAGGGTGTGGGGGTGGGGAGATGTTGTTAAAAGAGACAAGCTTGCACTTAGAAGAGGAATGAAGTCCTGGTTATCTAAAGCACAGCACAGTGATTATTGTCAACAATTCTATAGTATAAATTTCAAAAATGCTAAGAGAGTAGATGGTGACCGTTCTCACCACAACAAAGAAATGATAATTATGTGATGTGATAGAGGTGTTAGGGAACACCAGGACATATTATGATATATAAATGTCTCAAGTCAACACACTATACATCTTTTTTAGAGAGATAGAGAGAGAGAGAGAACATGCACATGGGCAGGAGTACAGGTTGGGGGACACAGAGGGAGGAGGAGAGACAGAATCTGAAGCAGGCTCCCCTCCCAGCATGGAACCCGACATAGGGATCGATCTTACGCCCCTGAGATCATGACCGGAGCCAAAATCAAGAGTCTGACACTTGGGACGCCTGGGTGGCTCAGTTGGTTAAGCGGCTGCCTTTGGCTCAGGTCATGATCCCAGCGTCCTGGGATCGAGTCCCACATTGGGCTCCTTGCTCGGCGGGGAGCCTGCTTCTCCCTCTGCCTTTGTCTGCCTGTGCTTGTTCTTGCTCTCTCTCTCTGACAAATAAATAAATAAATAAAATCTTTAAAAAAAAAAAGGGTCTGACACTTAACTGACTGAGCCACCCAGGCACCCCAACACGTTGTATATCTTAAACTTACATCCTGTTCAATTTCAGTTATATTTCAGTAAAAAACCATAATAAGAAGATAGATAAATGAGCATCAAAAAGCAAGTCATTAAAATTTAACCAAAAAATTTAAAAAATAAAAACAAATACGTATACGTACATACATACATACAATGTAACCAAATGTAAAAGCAATATTTTCTCAACCTGGAGTGAAAGACTTAGAAGGTATACCGAAAGTAATTTTGTATAAGGGAAAGAATTAAGATATATATTTAGATTAAACTGCAGGGTTACTACAAAATCTGCAATTAAGACCCAAAAATACACCAAAATGCCCAGGTGTGGTGATATTTACTGTTAAAGAGGCCTTAGAGATCACGAGTTATGTAATATTATAACTGGAGGCCATGAATAATCATTAAACCCAGATACGTAATTTAATATTCATTATATTAACTCCAGAATGTTTTTGAGTTTATATCCCAGTTGGTCAACTCTATTAGAATAGAACCATGCTAAGGGGAACTATGAATAACTATTGCAAATATTGGAGAAGCCTTTTGTATTGCAAGTAAATGTATATACAGAAGAAAAACATGCACTGACAACATCAAATCCTTTCAAGGACAAAGGAACACAAATGAAAAGGCCCAGGAAGCACACAGTGACAGTTTGCCCGTCATTGACCACAGCGGTGATGATGAGAAGACGGCGAATATATAAAAGTCACACAGGCATCCTTATTTTACTGATCCTAGAAGTAATCACATTATCACTCAAAGAGGCAGACAGATCACATGGAAGCAGAGAGAGTGGGCAGTGGGCAACGCCACTGACATGCGAGGAGTAAACGAGACCCTTTGAAGGAGAACATCTGTAGGCAAATGACTGGCGGCCATGAGACCATGAGTCATACATGGAGGAGAAAAGCAGCGTGTTGGGGGCAGGAGGGCTGGAATGCAAACATCTGAAAATATACTTGAAGAGAGGAAAAACACAGGCTCGGAAAGCAGAACCAAGGAACTGAAAGCACTCAAGGAACAGGCAAATGACTTAATCTTCCCAGTCATGCTAAGGCAAATAGAAATCAGAGTTGAATGACATTCATTTAAAATATGGCTTTAAAGTTATGGAAAGAACCTAGATGTCCATCAACAGATGAATAGATAAAGAAGAAATGTGTGTGTGTGTGTATATATATATATGTATATGTATATGTATGTATATATATATACACACACACACACACACACACACACAATGGAATACTATGCAGCCATCAAAAGAAATGAAATCTTGCCATTTGCGATGACATGGATGGAACTAGAGGGTATTATGCTTAGTGAAATAAGTCAATTGGAGAAAGACAACTACCATATGATCTCCCTGATATGAGGAGGTGGAGATGCAACAGCGGGGGAGGGTGGTTAAGGGGGTAGGAAAAGAATAAATGAAACAAGATGGGATGGGGAGGGAGACAAACCAAAAGAGACTCTTAATGTCATAGAACAAACTGAGGGGGGGAGGGGTGTTGGGAGAGGGTGGTGGGGTTACATTATATGTTTATAAAAAAATAAAAATTTTTTTAAAAATTAAAAAAAAATATATGGCTTTACATTTGCCCCCTAAACTGATAAGCCCCAACTGTTTGCCTTGTAGAATGAGGTACAGGTCGCCGGTAATTGTGTGAATTTGGGAAAACGATTTCAGACCATGTAGCAAAAACTAAATTGTTCATAGCCTGGGATCCAAGGATCCCATCTCCTGGAATCTATCACAGATAAATAAATGTTATTTAGATTTAAATGATATTTATTAAAACTTTTAAATAAGTATGGAAAATGTTACTTACATATGTTAAATAAAAATGTATCTTAATAATGCAAAAGTAGTTACACGAAAAGCATGGGAAAGAAGAAATAAAATGTCCAACAATAAAAAGGGTGATTGACATAAATTCTGGTGTATTTAACTCATATTTAGCCATTAAAATCACTTTAAGGCAGGTACATACAATGGAAAAAGCACTAAAATATTGACTATTATTATTTCAAGGAGTGGTGTCACTGAAGATTCTTATTTTCTTCTCCATACTTGGTTGTATTTTCCACCTCTCTAAAATATAAGAAAGAAAAAAGTTACCGAGGACACTGATTCAAACCATAATGGATGTATGGGAGAAATACACCTGAATATTTTTTAAAAACGACTTTACAGATTAAAAAGACATAAAGAGGCAGAAAGAAACAAACTCAAAGAACTCATGGTTCCGTGACCACTAATGGGAGACCTGACTGGCCCTCTTCCCCTGGGCTGTTTCCCTAAATCATAGAAATTCAACAAGGCTCCTGAACAACCCACAAACCACAGACTTCTCTTGGTGGCCTGACAGACTCTGCTCCTGAACCGGTCCTACATGTGACCCAGGTGGCCGTTATTTGAAGAACTTATGGAATCTTGGGAAGCAAACTCATTTAAGCCCTCACCTGAGCAGTGACAGCCAATGAAGTTCAGATTTATGTATTTCTACCAACCCCAGGAAAGATTCTGCTCTGTCCGAAGGAATCCCACATATCCACAGAGGCCAAGGTGGGATCAGAGTCATGGGTATGAAGTGAACACAGTTGCAGAGGTCTTGCCTGTTAACCTTAAACTTGAGGGACTTGGCAGAACTTCCTTGTGTTTTCCGTGCTATGCCCAGGTATGGCAGAGTGTATGTGTAACCACAGCAATACAGCCTTCCAGAACCTTATCCCTCTGCTGTTTGTTACTCCTCCTCTTGAACCTGGCTGGGCTGTTGAGAATCCTTCAATGAGCAGAACACGGCCTGACTTCCAAAGCCAGCTCATAATAGATGATATGTCTTTTCTGATCACTTGCCCTTGAACCTGGCCTAAGCCCAGAGCCCACAGACAAGCCACGTGTGGGTATCTTGTTGACCTGCTGAAAGCCAGGCACGGTTGGGATTCCAAGCTTCAGATGATTCCAAGCTCCACATTCAAGTCATCCTGCTAATAGCCAAGCACCGTGGGGGCAGAGACAGCCCTCCCTGCAGTGTCCCATCTGAATTCCTGACCCACAGATGCCTGCATATAGTAAATGGTTGTTCTAAATCAGAATTCCTGACCCACAGATCCCTGCATATAGTAAATGGTTGTTCTAAATCACTAAACTGGGATGATTTGTTGTACAGTCATAGTAGCTAGCACAGCAGGCAGACAGGTCTTGCCCTACACAGGATCCTGTGTGGGTAGATAGGAGTGGTGCAGAATGCTAGCAGGAACTGCACTCTCACTGGTCCCCAGCTAAAAGCCACCCCAAGACTGACTAGACCTTGAAGTGCAACAACACACTAATGCCCAGGATTGTCTCAGATGGGAAGGTCCCCGCCGTGCTGAGAACTGTGGTTCTGAGCTGAAGTGTGCAAGGAGGAGATTTCCATCGGCCGCCACGGTCACCAGATCCCTGACTCCTGGCCAGATGTGCAGGCAGGGCTACGAAACAGTGCAGATGCATATCCTGCAATACACTTCTACTTGCAATGTATGTATTTGCAATAAGACCAACAGGGCCAGACCTCCTTCCACCTTTGGGAGAAATGACTCTTTAGCAGACAGCAGAGCAAGGTGCTTCCGCCACAAGAGACAGAAGGAACAGGCCAGTGGGTTTCTGTATCTCACACTCGCCTGGGGACACACTCACTGCGTGGGATAAAGGACAATACTGCTGCTCTAGGTAAATGGCCATGTCCTCCTGCGAACGTGAGTGCACACTCGCTCCAGTCACAGAGGACGACAGAATCTCTACGGGGAGCATCAAACGAGCTTTCTCTCTTGCTTTGAGGACCCCTTTCCTGAGTGTGTACTTTTAAGCCAGCAGGTTTTAGGCTTTCCTCCGCAGAGATGCCCCTGGCAGGAGAGCAAGGGGCTCGTCGGTCAACTATATCCCAATTTCTGATTTTATCCATTTTCTTTAACTAAGCCTTGATGGAAAGCTAAAAACAAGTAAGGGAACAGGAGCTATTAAAGGGCTTTTGTTTGCTTGCTTGTCTTAAAACAAAGGAACCTTCTTTCAAAGCAATTGTCCTTCCATGAAAGCTTTGGCAGCTCTGGCATTTTGGGTAAGTGAACTATAAGTCAGTTATGCTGGTCAGGAGTCCCCAGCTTGGGATGTGCATGAAAATGAAGCCTCTCATTTGACACCCACCTTGTTTCCCAGGACATCAAATGCAAGCTTTTATAAAAGGCCACCTCAGGGAGGGCCACTAAGAATGTCATGAACCCTTCCCCAAGGATCTTAATACCTAGAAGCAGAGAGAATTAGAGCTGGCAGGGGGCTCAGGAATGATCTGGTTCAGGTCTTCCTTTTAAACACACAGAAAGCCTCTCAAAGAGTCCTGTGTTTTGCTGAAGGTCACACTGAGAAAGTGGCGGGCTGGGGTCTGTGACACAGGTTTCCCATATCGAGCGGGCTCTTCCCTCCAGATCTGACTCAGCCATGCCGAGAGGAAACACAGAAAGGGATTTTTGTTGGGCTGGCCCAGGGTGGGAGTGAGGGGGTCTACAAGCTGATGACAGAAAGAAATTAGAGAAGCAAACGGTGCCTGAAGATACCCCTCTTTCCTCCCTTCCACCCTCGGGACTCTGCGAAGTCTGCTCTGATTCCTGGAGGGCTCCGTGTCATTAAGGGGCGTACCCTCCATGATTCAGATAGGTGAGTGTCTACCAGAGGGGGCGGTGATGGGCACCAGGACCACCCAGCTGCCTCGGGGAACTGGGGACCTTTGGTCCAATTGTCCATAGCACATAAGGCTGGAAGCAGAGGAAAGCAGGTGAGTCACAAGGAAGCGAGTTTCTCCTTTCTGAATAAGGATAGGAGAACCTTGACCTCTCATCTCTTTTATCACCTTGGCAGATGCCAAACTGAACTCTTCATGCACCGTGCTCCTCTTCCTTTGAAATCTATAACATCTGCTTCCATTTTTGTTATTAAATTAAATGTGGCAAAAAAAAAAAAAACTCCAAAAAACAAAAAACAACCATACCAAAAAACCAAAAACCCCACATGAGCACATGACTGATACTTGGTAATAAAATATCACCCACTGCAAAGGCTCTGGTGTTCCTAGCTGAAAGGGAATCTTGTAGGATTTGCAATTCTGAACAGATAAAGTATAGGTTGCTTGACATTTCAAAGTGGCTTTGAAAACTCTCCAGGAATTTGTCCCATCAGGCAGTCCCTTCAGCAATTCAAATTATGACTTTTGCTTTCTGGACCTCCATCCCCTCATTTAGTCCTAGGAGTATTTTCCCTCTGGGTCAGAATGAAAGAAACTTCACCAGGTAAATGGCCCCATGGCTGAGCCTTTCCCCTTCTCCACCCAACTAATACCATCTCTCTCTCTCTTCAAAACCCCTCAGATTCCACTTCCTCCAGGAATGCTTCTGGATTCCTGAAGCTCCTTTCCCACCGGGGCTCAGTTAGGGCTCAAGCATGGTCCTTCTTCACTGAGCACATACCTGCCTGTCTCCGCCACCAGGAGGTGGCATAAAGGCGCCCCACCACTCCTCTAGCCAAGTGACTACTGCCCCCAGGGAAGCTATGCTGTTTCTCAGATTGCATTCCCCGTGGCATCATCATAGCCAAAGTGTGAAGGGTCACACTTTGTGGGGATCCAGGGCTGTGAGCTTGTCCTGTGCCCACCTCAGCATTTCCATACAAAAGCGCCCTTTGTGGCCCTCAGAAAAAGCCCCACATCTTTCCTACCGTCCCTCCACATGGGTATGTATGGTCTGGGAGCACTAACTTGGCCAGGCGGGATTTCAAATGTTATTTGCCTACCTCACCTTAGGATCAAAACCTGGAGATTTGAATGTTTGGGCAGAAATTTTCCCATTAAAATGAGCCCGACAGGGGCACTTGGGTGGCTCAGTGGGTTAAACCTCTGCCTTTGACTGAGGCCATGATCCCAGGGTCCTGGAATTGAACCCTGCATAGGGCTCTCTGCTCAGTGGGGAGCCTGCTTCCTCCTCTCTCTGCCTGCCTCTCTGCCTACTTGTGATCTCTGTCAATAAAAAAAAAAAAAAAAATCTAAAAAAAATAAATAAATAAAATAAAATGAGCTCGACAACACTCATCGGCAACAGTTGATATTCAGATCCAAACATGCATTCAGGGGCTCGTCCAGACAGATGCCTGAAGCTGAGCGTCTGGTGACAAACTGTCCCACGCTCCGTGGCCAGGGTCTCTAGGGCTCTTTTCCTTAGTGATAGTTCCCATAAACAAGGCTAAGTCCTTGCCTGTGACATTTACAGAATATCGACATTTAACGTTTTTAAAACTAGAGCCCATACCCAAAG
The DNA here is from genome assembly GCA_003697995.1 of Taxidea taxus jeffersonii. Classification (NCBI taxonomy): domain Eukaryota; kingdom Metazoa; phylum Chordata; class Mammalia; order Carnivora; family Mustelidae; genus Taxidea; species Taxidea taxus. The sequence continues at coordinate 86,277 of ML110010.1, read as the reverse complement.
GGAAGGGAATAGATTATATCAGAGTAATTGGAAATGAGCAAGGATCTGATAACAATATCCCTCAGGCTATCCTTGGAGCGATCAGGAAATCGTATTGATTATTTTTATGTACAGAAAATACCTACGGAACAGAAAGCCATGCAGGTTAACTTGCCAGTTACCAGATAACGCTGCCAACTTTATTTATGAAAGCCTCTCACACCTAACAGAGCAAGCGTTTCCAGAAGTGTGGGTCGTCACTGGTGATCTGCACACATGTGAGCAGATGGGCTATACCTTGGGATGAGTCAGTGGATCAAGAAATTTAAATAGCGGACTTTTTCTAAAAATGCTGTCAACAGCCATTCCCAAGAGGGGCGGTGTGACGTCTGAAATGCAAAAACCTCATAACTGAATGAAGAATTAGTGCTATGATTTTACAATTAACCCGATACGATCAACAAGGATTTTTTAGGTCTGTACTTCAGGTGGGCAATGCATTGCACTGGGTGCTTTATATACTTTGAAGTCATCATCGGCTTCGCCCCTTGCTGGGGAATAAGATCCACGGTCAAAGGCAAGCAGCTCCCACCTTGGAGACCCTATGTCGTTGCCCTAACTCAACCAGCTTACTTACATCCCTGTTTTCCTTGGCCATGTAATAAGGCATTGGCAATAGTTGCCTATCCATAAAAATATTTAATTCCTGCAGTAAAACTCACAGGCCACATAACAAGAATGGACAGGTGACAGAGCAGTCCCCCCTTATAGTTGGCAAGCCATCTGCATTTACAGATTACTTACACCATGGCAATATTTACGTTTAAAAAAAAAATTTAACCCTGCACTGCACATATGCATACCGACAAAAAAAATGGGACTTGAGCCTTATGATGTTTGTTCCGCTGTTAAGTTTCATTCCCTCTCCTATAGCTTGAGGTAAACCAGATGTGATTACCACCATCCATGAGCTGAGCCGATGCATTAAAGCATTTCCTTAGTTCAGTGTTAAAATCACAGCTTTAAGTCTGTTCCTTTGGGCTGTTTTCCAAAATATTTTCTTGGCAAATACATTCCCGGAATGCTATATGGTTTTCTTTCTCTCTTTTTTTTTAATGGTCCCCATAAAGACTATTTACCTACGACAAACTCCTGTCCACACCACAAATAATATCTTGCACGTCTATCTGATAGACTTCATAAGCACTTGTCTTTCCACATAAACACTCATTCTCTAGTCATTAATGTCAATGAGCAGAGAGGCATGAATGAAGACACGAAAGGAATATCTTTACTACTCCATGATACAAGTATTCCTCCAAATACGCAAGTTATATGGCTACACCCTGAGTAAGTGGGTATTTCTTTTAAAAGCATCCAGATGTTGTGAGTGGTAAGGAAAGCATGTAAAATATTTAGATGTCTTAGGGTCAGAGTGAGCAGTAAATTGTCTTCACGTATCTGCCCACTTATTACAGAGGAGGCGCTGAGAAACACGATCTACACGGAACCATTTAACAGAACAAAAAAAAAATTGATAAAAGAAAGAAGTGGCCGAATTCTAATTTGTACAGGCTAATTGGCCTATGGTCTCCAGTTTATATGAAGGGCAATCTTTGAAAAGCTCTATTTTATATTATGTGATCATTCAAGAGACCTTGGGCTGTTTTCCTTTCGGCACATATCAGTTGAACATCAAAGTCGCATAAGGCCAAACTCTATTAGAAACTCCGAGGAAAAATCTATGTGTAACTAACAGTCATATCCACTAGGCAGGTACTTAAATAAGCTCTATTTAACATAAGCATTCAGATTTGGGGGATAGTGACGTCAAATCATAAGACCCTTTTGTAATAAGAAAAATGAGAACGGAACACAGCTGGGGGAGTTCCACATAAGGAGAATGGGCTCTGCGAGCTGTCTGTGGCTAAGAAATGCTGAACCACAAAAAGGAAACCAGGAGAACAGAATCAAACGCCAACTTGCATCTGTGTTCATTTCAGACGGAAAGAAAAATTTTGGCGCTTGTATATATTTTTTGTAAGCTATGCAACTATGAGACTACCAGAATTCTTGTTTTTATTTTTATTTTTTTAAAGATTTTATTTATTATTTGACAGAGAGAGAGAGAGAGAGACACAGGGAGAGAGGGAATGCAATCAGGGGGAGTGGGAGAAGGAAAAGCAAGCTTTCCACTGAGCAGGGAGCCCAATGCGGGGCTCGATCCCAGGACCTTGGGATCATGATCTGAGCTGAAGGCAGACACTTAATGACTGAGCCACCCAGGCACCCCCAGAATTATTGTTTTTAATGCCAGGGTTTCATCCTGGTTCTGGATTTTTACCCTCCACAAGGACAGCATGGTTTAGGCTCTAAACAGATCCAGACTTCCTACCAGTTCTAGCTAAACTGGGGAGGAAATGCTGGCAGCCAGCTTGTGGGGTACAAGGATATCCCTGCCTCTAACTGCCCCAGCCCCCAACAGGTGAGAGCATCAGATGACAAGGGGGCAGAGGGTTCATTCGTTTTCCAGAAATGTGAAACCCTGGATTTTAAAAATCTCTTGGCTACTGGGAAGAAACGCCTGCATAGCCATCAGATAAGCCTCCTGTGTTATAAATGGCCTAAGTGACTCCTTGCCAGCTCTGCGGTGAGGTTCTGTATTGATCCCTCAGTGTTCATCAGTGAATGACAAGGAATTTCCAAGGTGAAAGTGTCTCCAAGAGCCCCTGGGCGGGTTTCCTCCGAAGCACTGACCTATTTTTAATTAGTGAAAGAAATGCCACTGTGAGGTCCTGGAACACAGAAAGTGGTTCCGTAATTTTCAAAAAGTAGGGAAAGCAGGGGGGTGGCGGGGGGAAGAGTCCACTTCCTTTCCTTGGGCAGGTGAAGGAGGCTGACAAGCTGACAACGTTAATTAACTGAGGGAAGCAGCAGGAGGCTGCTAACTGAGGACAGAAGGCCCTCTCCTCCCTATCTTTCAGCTTGCCCTGTGGCTCTGTGGCCTCCCTCCACCTGCAGGGCCAGGACCAGGGCCAAGGCCAGGATGGAGCCCCGGGGAGCCTGCACACTTCCTCCTATACGGTTGTGTTGTGCCTATAGGTTGAGTTGTGTTTGTTTCTAAGCCTGTGTATGCCCGGTTGTACCTGAAATTCTAATGATGTGATTTAAACAAATACCACGGAAAGCCCTGAAATGTTCGTGTGAAAGAGTCTCCCTGTCTCCACGTACACCACGTTGAAAATCCTGGGGAAACTCAATAATATTTGAAGGAGAGAAACAGGACCCGGGGGAGCATCGTTTTTTCAAATTCTCTTTGCATTCGAGTCTGCTTTACGGAAACCCGCAGTGACAGCTGTGGGAGATGCGTCGTTGCTGAGGTTTCTGCAAGATGGGCCCTGTGAAAAGGAACGGGGTTTGAGAGAGACCCGTACCCTGGAACAAAGCTGCACCGTCCGCTCGAGTCTTGCTGCGAATGTCTTTCACGGCAGACAGCACACTGGCTTTTCCAATGCTGCACAAGATCGCTCAGAGCTCTGACTCTCTTTTTTTTTTTGGCCCCTTTAAGCCTCTCTGGTGGCAGCTACTGGCTTGGAAAGGAAGCAGCTGGAGTTAGGGGAGAATGATCCTGTCCAGAGAACTCCACGGGACAGGAGCCCACTTCGCAGTACAAACAGAGAGCCCCCCCGCAGGACAGGCTGCAGACAGGAAGGCCAGAACTACGCAGGCATTACGGCCAGAACAGCGAGTACTAAAGGGCAACTTCCACGCAGAGGAAGCGGGCTCACTGATTCCCCAGCTCCTGTCTGGCCGCCATGCAGTTTCTGCACCATCTATAAACCCCCGCCAAGAGCGGCTGATTGTTTCCAGAGTCCTGGGAAAAGCAGAGTTCCTACGATCCGAGCTCGCTCCTGCTGAAACAGGGCCTGAGTCCCGTTGCGAACTTCCTCCCAGCTACACCCCAAGCAAACGACTCTGCCTCCACGGGTCCAGCTGTAAAATGGGGGACACGGCATGGCGCGGCCCAGGGGACCGTCCACACAGCAAAAGCTTTAATGAAGGACCGCTCAGAGCAACAGTGAGCTGCGGAAACGCACAGAACCACGTGGGCCACTTAACGCAACCAGTGAAGGCTCGGAGAGGCCGTCTCCCTGGGGACCTCCTTAAGGAGTCAGCAATTTCTCATGGAAGATTTGGGTTATAAAGAAACTGCCTGCCTTCGGGCTGTCATGCTTCACTAGAGAAACCAGTGTGGGACCGCCAGACCTGGCAGGGAGTTCCCAAGCCAAACCAACTCCCAGCTGCAAAGCAAAGAGACACTTTGCTTTGGATAAACACGCAAGTTACCCACATTTCAAGGACTCCCCGGCAGACCGAGGCAACAAAACGAAGACGCCTTCTAATGAGACCCTTGGTTATGGTTTCTCTGAGTCTTTGGTTGTCAAAAATCCTCCATCTAAATATGAACCAGATTCTTTCTTTATTAAGCCTTCCTTGTCTGGGATTATCTCCCACTAATTCATTGCTGGCTTCTGCTTCTTGATAAGGAAAGCCATAATCTTTTTAAAGATTAAAGGCATAATCTTTTTAAAAGGCCTTAGACATACTTGTGATTGCCAAAAAGAGTGATAACCCCCGGCAAAAATAGGAACCCAATTTTTCAAGCCTTTACTGTGTATTTTCTTAAACCTCTAACTCACTTTTAGATGCATTATTTTATTTAAAACCTTATAACCTCATGAGATCGATTTTATTGTCCTCATTTGGGGGCCCAGGGGTGGGGGTGCTTAGCAGATGAGTAAACGCAGCCTTCAAGTGTCCTAACTAGGATCTGAGCTCCAGGCACCTTTTGCCACACTATACCGCATCCCGATAGCCCTGAGCCGAGAACCACTGATTCCAACATCTACCACCTCGCTCTTAAATAGGTGGGTGTTTTTTTCTTTTTTTAATTGTAGTCACCTTTCTAAAGCAATAAATAAAATTCATTCTGATGTAAAGTTACAGATATATGCACACAGTCATGTAACTACCACGGAAATCAAGATACGGGATGCTTCTATCACATATACCCCCAAATGCCTTCATATTGCTTTTTGTGAACAATCTCTTCCCCTCACCCCAATTCTGGCAACTACTGATCTGTTTTCTGCTCCCATAATTTTGCCCTTTCCAGACAGTATCTGCCATCTGAAAATTTCCACCTTTGATGAATTCAAAGGGTGTTCACCCTTCTTTGTGAATAGAAACCCAGAAAAGCAATGCAGGAACAGTAAGTGGGCTGAGGCCTGGCACAGGACACAAAGACAGCACCGAAAGCTAGCAAAAGCTTCAAAATACCCTCTGGCTCTCCCACCCCGAAGGAAGCAGCAAAAATTTGTGGGAAAGCTTCAGGATTTCAGTAAGTGGAGAGCAGGTGGGGATTGGGAGCAGGGAGGCCCCGCAGCTCAGAGAAGCAGCCACTGCCACTCTTCTACTCCTTGGGGTTATAGTCTGGGTCTCCTCCTCACCAGAAAAGTCAAGTGTCATTCTATGATAAGGTTCTACGCTATTCACCCTTGACCTTGCATTTCCTACTTCATTGCTCTGTTTTCCTATAATCAGATGGGCAGGTGCTCATAATCTTATGGGAGAAGAATAATCCTCTTAGAGCTGGGAATGTCATCCGCCAGAGAGCCTGGAGGGGCACATGGGCACAGAAGGGAGGGAGGGAGGGAGGGAGGGAAGGAGGAAAGGAGGGAGGGAGGCTCCTCCAACAGGTGGAATTTGCTGAATCAGTCCTGACCCATGTCCCAGCGCACCCTATCCCACGCCTGGCTTGGCTCCTGCCTTGTCTCCTGGCTGTCCTGGTACTGAGTTTCTGGGAGCCCATTGTGGACAGTCAACCCTACTTTCAAAGGCTCAGACCCAGGGCCCACAGTGTTTTTCAGGCCAGAGCTATGACCCCCTGGCTTAGGTGACACTTCCCTCCCCACCAGAATCTTCTTTCCTGCCAGCGACTGCAACAGGCGGTGAGTTTTGCACTCCTCCAACAGGGCTGGTAGCCACCTGCAGTGCCCCAGCTAACAAAGGACTTTCGACCATCTAGAGCTCCATTTAAAGCCTAATTTGTGAGGCCAGCGGTATTCCAGGGAGTGACAACAGCCCTCTTTTTCATAAGGTTATTCAATTCAAATATGGGATCAAGTATCAATTTTCCAATCAGTCCAGAAGGCAGTGGCTGCAGCCCGTGTTGTCAGTGAGTGTCTGGTCCTACAGATAGGACAGGCAGGCCTGCCGGGCAGGGGTCGACTTTGTGGCATAGGTCCAGGGAGGGGGGCACGTCTAATGTCACATGTGAGCCGTGAACATGAAGTGACATGTTCCTCTAGCCTCACCAGGATTTTGTTTCCTTTTAATTCAGAACACCTGAGTACCTGGTCAGAAAAAGAGCTTGAAAGCCTCCTAGTGTGGTACTAAAATTAGTGGGGAAAAAAAGTTGCCTAAAGAATGTTCACTGAAAGGTGTCTTATTAGAGTTGGAGAGGAAAGTGGTAGGGAGAGAGATGGACCAGGGAGAGAAGGGGAGGGGAGAGTGGGGAAAGAGAGGAGCAGAGGGAGGTGGGGGAGGGAGGGGAGTAGAGCACTTCTTTGTTAATCTAGGTCAGCCTTGAAGTAAAATGTTAATTAAATAAATCCACATTTTAATTATATACATGATATATACATGTGTATATATCATAGCCAAGTATCAGGGTTTTTTTAAAAAATGCAAAAGTATATTACAAATATCCATTATGACATTGTTTGGGCCAAAACAGAGGGATGCATACATATATTTGAATGTTTGATTCTAATCAATACTAATATATAGAGAGAGATCCTAATAAATATTGGTATGTAGATTCTAAACATATAATTAAAAATACATGTGACACATATAACACAATATGTTATATACAGCATATATGGTGAATGCTATATATATACCAGATTTGTATTCTAACTCTAGCCATTAAGTTAGAAAATAGAACTAAATATGCCAAAATTGACTCTTTTTGCCCTTTTATATTTCAAACTTCCACAAAAATTCTACATTATTTTATAATCATATTCCAGGATTATTAAAACCTTTAAAAGGTTGCATGGTTTGATGGGTGGCCCTCCCATTATTTACTGTTCCCATCTGCAGTGTGGCCCCAAAATACCCCTCTGAGTGGGGCCCCTGTGAGGCTATAGGGATGGACAAACCTCTTTCTGTTCGCTGCCAGCAAAGTACAGAGATGGACTCGGGTTAGCCTTCCAGTCTTCGAAGGCCTGCAAAGGGGTCTTCCTCTCAACTTCAGAGTGGAGCCTGGGGGAGAGGGCAAGAGTGGTTGGACAGACGGATCCCGCTAAGTCATCCATCTGCCTCTCATCTTCTGCACACAGTGTGCCTGTGGCCTCCTGGAGCTGTAGGCTCTGGATAAGCAACCGACAGGCTTCCAAGTCAGCTCCCCACACTTTTCCAAGGAGTGGACACTTGCAGCTGAAACAGAGGGGTAACAAAGGCAGGAAGACTTATTCAGTGATGTTTCATCTTACCAAGTCAATAGCCTGTCTACCTGGCTAAAGTGCGTCATCTTACACCTAACAACTTAATTTCATATACTGGTGGATTGTTTCAACCAGAAGGTAGAGAGGGGTCATATCTGTATACCATCAAGTAACAGTGAAATAACCAGTGGTCCTTCTTAGCTACTGGTTCTGCAAGGACATCCAAGATCTGGTGTATTTTTCCAGACTCAGTGGTCCAGTACAACACAGCCCCTGCTCCTGCCTGTACTCCAGCCCAGCTGGCTTCCTTGGAGTCCCTAAACTTTTCCAACTCTCCCAGCTAAGTGCTTTTTCATGTGCTATTTCACATGCCTAGGCTATCCCTCCCCACCATGCCCACCTACCAGTACCTATTCACCCAGGTAACTGAGTGCATTGGTGCATGGGCAATACAAACCATAGCACCAAACCAGAAGCTTCAGTGGCAGAAAACAACAGAGCAGAATGGACTCTGGCTAGTAAGAAGAACATACTCATCTATAGGGAGCCCTTCATCAGCGCAGGCCAACTACAGTTTCAATTCCAACTAAACGAATACAGGTGTGATGTCTACCAAAAAAACTGTGATTTTTCATGAAAGTTCAAAAACCTGGGATTTTATAGGAAAATACACATTTTTTGCCCATCTGTTCAGCTTCTGGCTGGATATTTTCTAGACATCTATCTTCCTTTTAACAACCCTTCCTTCTACTATGTCTAATCTGCTATTCAATTATTTATTGTGTTCTCAATGTTAGTTACTTTACTTTTCAGTTCTATAATTTTTATTTCATTGTTTCTACATTTCAGTTCTATGGTAGAATTAATTATCCATCATGCCCTCTAGCTACTTAAACATATTAATCATGATTAGTTTAAAGCCTGTGTTTATAAATGATGAATTCAGGAGGAAAAAGAATGAGACAGAAAAAACATTATTGAGATGTGAACTAAGGATGTTAAAATATTGACAAGGGACATCAAACTACACATTCAGAAAACACTACAATTTTAAAACAGGGGAAAAAAATCAAAGAAAAAAAAAAAGAAATGTACCTGGTTAATCCTAGTGAAACTGCTGAACACCAAAGAAGCAGGCAGATGAAAGAAGGCATTAACTTCAGAGGAACAATAATATGAGTGATAGAAGCCAAGAGACAATAAAAGAGCATCTTTAAAATGCTGTAAGAAAATAACTGTCAATCTATAAATTATACAATCATTTTTAATTTCCTTTAAAAGTAAAAGTAAAATAAAGATATTTGCAGATAAATAAGAACTGAAAGAATTTCTTGACAACATATCCAGAATAAAGGAAAATGATCCTAGCTGAAAGCAAGGACAGGCATAAAGAAATGAAAAACAATGGGAAGAGTAAACATGTAGATAAATCTAAGTAAATGTAGATGTAAGAAACAGCAGTAATTTCTTTTGCAGTCTAAAATATATGTCAAATTAAAATACATGACAACCAGCACAAAAAGAAAGAGGGTCCTTGTGTTGTCCAGAAAGCAAAAGAGTGCTCATTTATATCAGACTTGAAAAAGTCAAAGATTCATATGCAATCCTCTATGGTAATTATAAAACAGAGAGGTGAAAAGAATGTATAACCGACAAGTTAATATGAGGAAACATGTAAATTTTTTTTTATTTTTTTTTTAAGATTTTATTTATTTATTTGACAGACAGAGATCACAAGTAGGCAGAGAGGCAGGCAGAGAGAGAGAGAGGAGGAAGCAGGCTCACCGCTGAGCAGAGAGCCCAATTCGATGCTTGATCCGGGGCTTGATCCCAGGACCCTGGGATCAAGACCTGAGCCGAAGGCAGAGGCTTTAACCCACTGAGCCACCCAGGTGCCCCTTTTATTTATTTATTTATTTATTTAAAAGATTTTATTTATTTATTTCACAGACAGAGATCACAAGTAGGCAGAGAGGCAGGCAGAGAGGGGGAAGCAGGCTCCCCACTGAGCAGAGAGCCCGATGCAGGACTCTATCCCAGGAGCTGAAGGCAGAGGCTTTAACACACTGAGCCACCCAGGTGCCCTTATTTATTGTTTTTTAAAGAACATTTTAAAAATTAAACATACTTAATTATTTAAGTATTACTTTAATCAAAGCAATAAAGGAGACAGGAATGAACATGGCACAGATGGGAAAATGGTAAAAGTAGAAACATTTATGCCCAAATATATTAAGATTTATATTAAATATAAATAGACAAATATTGTATTTAAAAGGCATAGTTTTTAGACTAGAATTAAAAAATCAAAATGTAATTATATGTTGCTTACAAAAGGAGTACATTAAATATAAGGATACAAACTGACCACAAGTAAAAGGGTAAGAATGATACATTATGAAAGCATTATTAAAGACAACAATTGTCTTTAGTGGGAAAAGGACAATCTTTTCAATATATTGTACTTATGTCAATGAATATCACTATAGGAAAAAAATCAAATCATGATTCCTGGCTCACATTATACAAACATCAATTTCAGGGGTGCCTGGGTGGCTCAGTGGGTTAAAGCCTCTACCTTCAGCTCAGGTATAATCCCAGGGTCCTGGGATCAAGCCTCACATGGGGCTCTCTGCTTGGCAGGGAGCCTCCCCCACCTTTCTGCTTCCCTCTATGCCTACTTGTGATCTCTGTCTGTCAAATAAATAAAACTTGAAAAAAAATCAATTTCAGGTAGATTGTAGATCAAAATGTGAAAGTTAAAACATTAAAACCTCTAGAAGATAATGTAGGATAATATCCTTATGACTTCGTAGTAAGCAAAGATCTTTTAAACAAGATATAAAAAGGACAAGCCTTAAAGAAAACAAATGATAAATTTGACTTCAGTTATATCACAAGCTTATATATTCATGAATAAACACCACTGAGAGAATGAAACCATAAGCCACAGAGTTGGAGAAATTCTTTGTAATACACATAACCAACAAAGTACTGATGAGAATATAACAGGACTCCTACAAGTCAATAGGAAAGAGACAGACAACTCACTTTTTTAAAAGGGCAAAGACCTAAAAAAGGCACTTCATAAAGAGGGCATCTAAGTGGCCAATAAGTAACTTATGGAAGCATGCACAACCATTAATCATCAGGAAAATACACATTAAACCACAATGCGATGTATTACACATCAACAAGACGGCTGACATTTGAAAGTCTTCCAATACCAAGTGTCAGAAAAGACACAGAGCTATTAGTATTCTCATACACTGATGGTGGGATTGAGCATGAATGCAATGTTTTTGAAATCTTTGTAATGTCAATCCTTAGGACCTAGCAATGCAACTCCTAGGTATATACTCAATGAAATACATACACTGTCAATTTTCATATCCATAGTGGTTATGTTCTAAAGTCTCCATGAGCACTGAACCAGCTAGTACTGAACAGTTGCTCCCCAGGGAAATATAGGGTTAAGTTCCTGCCAGCTTCTGGTCACAGCATTTTCATCGACCAATCAGTCTAGAACTTTGTTATGCATGTTTCTGTATGAAGACACCTTATTTAGAGTATATCAGTGACTCACTGATGCTGAACTCATGTCCAATAGCACTATAACTCATGCCTAGCCTTCTTGCCTGTAGGAGAACTAGATAGGTCCTCATCACCAACTTTGGGCATCATTTTAAATAGTGAAGTCCCCAAGGAAAAGTAGAAAAACCTAAAGAACATGACACTAAGTGGAGGATGAAAATGACACTTGTTTGTAATATGAGAACTGGAACAAGGCACAGCATTGCCTTGCTTGACCTCAGCTGAGAACATGCACATCAGATGACTCAAATTTTTCACCGCTCCATGTGTATAAATGACAGCAAAACTCTGTAGGTATTGATTTTGGGGTTACAAATAAACTTTAGTGAGCAGGCAAATTCACAGAATCCATGAATAATGAAAATCAACTGTAGATATGATCACACAATATTATTTGTAATGATCTAAACCTGGGAGGGAAAATAAACTTCAGTCAATAGAAGAATGGATAAATTGTGTAGCATTCATTTACTGGAATATCATACTGCCAAGAAGAAGGTGAATAAGTTACCACCATCTGCAACAGTATGGTAATCTCATAAACATAAGGCTGGGCAAAAACAAAAGACAAAAAGGAGGCATGACAATTCCATTTACTTTGTATCTGAGAATATGCAAAACTAATTCATGGTGTTAGAGATCAGGATGTCTACTTTGGAGATACGGGGATGATGACAGGGAGAGGCACAAGGAGGGTTGCTAGTGTCCTGAAAGTGGTTTATTTCTCCATGGTGGTGATTTATATGAGAGCACTCATTTTGTGAAAATTCATCAAACATACATGCATGATATGCATACTTTCCACTTAGTGTTATGTGGCTATCTAAAATAATAAAGAGAGAAGACAGATTTTCTTTTTCTTTTTCTTTTTTTTTTTAGATTTTCTGAGCCATGTTCTGCAGCAAAAGAACCGGAGTGGAGTCTCATCCACACCAGAAGCGACAGTCCTTAGTGAGGCACGCCAGACTCATTTTCTACCTTCCTCATTGTAGCCAGTCTGACAGGTATGAAGTGGCATCTTGTTCAAGGTTGCAACTCTCCACTGGGATCGGTTCATGGCCCACTCAGATCGTCTCCTGTGAATTGTCCTTTCATATCTCTTTGCCTGCTTATTCTTTTCTTGAGTTCCCCATGCTTTTTCTGAGGCCTTTATTGAAAGACCATTTTATTACCATTTCAATATCTTTATTTTATATTCCACCTAAATTTTTTATTTCCTTTTGGGTCCAATTTAACCCCTTATCTCTTTTATAGAAATAAACCCATTTTCTAATGGATTTCCTATGTATTAGAATGTTTGTTCCTGATTTTAAAAATGATTTTTAAAGCAACTTGTCTTCATGCGTATAGGCAATTCTCCTTTTCATTGTGTTTTATGTAGTACTCTTCTTGATTTATCTTGTTCAGTCTTATCAGAGGTTTGCTATCTTATTAATCTTTTCAAAGAACTACCTTTTGTTTTGTTAATCTTTGATATTGATTTTTGTTCTCTATTTCCTTGATTTCTGATCTTTCTATTTCCTTTTTCTCATTTCTTTGGATTTATTATCTTTTTATTAGCTTCTCTTGTTCAAGCTTAACTTGTTTGTTTCCTTTTATTTTTATCTTGTCACTTTAATTTTCTAGTAAATATATTTAAATCTCTAAAATTTTTGTCTGAGTCCTACTTTAACTATGCCTAAAATATGTTTAAGTTTTAAAACTATTAAACATTTTAAATGTGCAGAGAAATATGGGAAATAATTTAACAAACATTTCTAGACCTACTGTCAAACTTAGTGACTTTTAATATTTTCCTGTCATTGCACCAGATTGACTTCAATAATTTACATTATTGTCCCACAAATTTTACATTTAACTCACTGAGCCACCCAGGAACCCCCAAATTTTACATTTAGATTTTCATTGTCTTTCCTCATGATTCCTCTTAAATTCAATGACCATTAAGTAATATGTTTTTCAATTTCTAGAGAGAAGAGGTTTTTTCCAGCTCCCTTTCTGTTAGGCTGATATCTAATTGTATTGCATAATGGTCAAGAATAAACTTTATAAAATTAGTCGGGGTTCCCTCTATCACCTACCACTTGATTGCTCTTTGTAACTGTCCCACATGTATCCAAAAGAAATGAGTGTTCTATTGCATCTAAAGTTAAGGCACATTACATTATTAAAAATTTTTATACATTTGCTTTTTTTCTTGTCTGCTTCATCTACCAGTTTCTGAGACAAGTATTTTACATTTCCAACTGTAATTCTTGATTCACTTATTTCTTCCCACCATTCTACTGATTGGTTTATGTATTTAGGATTATGATGTTGGACATATATGTTCCAATCATTACATTTTCTGCTGCTGCTTTTTAGTTTATGATGACACTTGTTAGTATAATATTTTAGCCTTAGAATCTATTTAGTTTACTATCATAATTGTTACTCCAACTTTCTTTTAGTTCATTTTTTTTCTGGCTTAGATATTTACCACCTTTATCTTCTATCTATCTATCTATCATCTATCATCTATCTATCTATCATCTATCTCTTTTTTTTTTTCAAAAATGAATCCAGGGTGCCTGGGTGACTCAGTCAGTTAAAGTATCCAACTCTTGGTTTGGGCTCAGATCATGATCTCACATTCCTGAGATCAAGCCCTGAGTCAGGCTCCATGCTCAGTGGAAAGTCTGTTTGGGATTGTCTCTTTCTCCCTCTGCCCCTTCTCTGTTTGCATGCATGCTCTCTGTCTCTCTAAAATAAATCAATAAGGGACACCTGGATGGCTCAGTCGATTAAGCCGCTGCCTTTGGCTTGGGTCATGATCCCAGAGTCCTGGGATGGAGTCCTGCATCGGGTTCCTTGTCCAGCAGGTTGCCTGCTTCTCTCTCTGCCTTTGCCTGTCACTCTGCTTGCTTGTGCTCTCTGACAAATAAATAAATAAAATCTTTAAAAAAATAAAAATAAGTCAATAAATCTAAAAAAATGAATCTAATACAAAACATCTTGCTGAATTTTATAAAAATCCTTTCTGGGATTTTATCTTTGGGATTAGTGCCATTATTGTGTAATTGTTGCTATTTTTCTTATTAATTAAAACCAAGATTCTTGATCTTTAGAAAGTTTTATATCTTTATTTCTTTTTTTCCTACCTCCCTTTATCTTTTTGTTTAATTCACATATAGTCATGAAAAGAAAGACAGAGAGATCCTATGTACTTTTTATCAAGTTTCCTGCAATGATAACAGGTCGCAAAACTATAGTACAATATCACAACCAGGGAGCAGACATTGATCCAGTCCACTGATCTTATTCTCATTTCTGTGTGTGTGTGTGTGTGTGTGTGTGTCTATACTTCTATACAATTTTGTCACTTGTGTAAGTTTATGTATCCATCACCATATTCAAGATACAGAGCCATTCCACCACCAGGAGGATCCCCATGCCCCATTTTATAACCATACTCACCTGTTCCACCTTGCCCCCCATCCTTAGACTCTGGAAACCACTATCTGTGCTCCATTCCTAAAAAATTGTTTTCACTTCAAAAGTGAATTTATATAAATTTATTTAAATCTATATAAATTTATATAAAGGTATATAAATTTATATAAAGCTATATAAATTTATATAAAGCTACATAAATGAAATCATAAAGTGTGCAGCCTTTGGAACTGGATTTTTCATTCTGCATAGTTCCCTGGAGATTCATGTACTCCTTTTTATTGCTGAGTAGTACTCCATGATATGTTTATGCTACAGTTTGTTTAACTGTTGACCTGCTGAAAGACACCTATGATGCTCCCATTTGGGGATTTTATGAATAAAGCTTCTATGAACATTTGTATATGGGTTTTTGTATGAAATTAAATTTTGATTTCTCTGAAATGACCAAGAGTACAATTGGTGGGCTGTATGGTAATTATGTTTTCACTTTTAAAAAACTGACATGTCATTTTCCAGAGGGACCATACCATTTTACATTCCCTCCTACAATGTATGAGTGATCTAGCTTCTTTGTGTCATCACTAATATTGGGGGCTATTATTATTTTTTCTGCTATTATATAGTGATGGTTCACTGCAGTTTTGAGTTGCATCCTTCTCATGTAAAACGATGTTGAATCATCATTTCAAGTGCTTATTTGCCATTGGTACATCCTCTTTAGAGAGATGTCTATTCACGTATTTTGCCTATTTTCTAACTGTATTGACATTTTTTATCATTTAGTTTTAAGAATATATTCTTCCTTTATCCTAGACACTAGTCTTTTGTCAGATACATGTTTTGCAAATATTTTTTCACAGTTCGTAGCTTGCTTTTTCATCCTCTTCACATAGGATTTGAATTAAGCCCAGTTTACCAATGTTCCCTTTTAATGAATCTTGTTTTTAGTGTCAAGTCTTTGACACCTAGCCTAACACTCCTATATTTTCCCAAAAGTTTTATACTTTTATATTTTACATGTAAGTCCATGATCAATTCTAAGATAACTTTTATATAAAGTATGAGATTTAGGTTGAAGTTCATTTTTTGCCCTGTGGATATAGAGTTTGGAGTTGATTGTTTTCTTTCATCACTTGAAAAATGTGCCACTTCTTTTTGGTTTTTATGGTTTCAGGTGAGAAATCCACCATTACCTAAATCAATGTGCCCCTGCAAGTAATACATCATTTCTGTCTGGTTGCTTCAAGGTTATTTCTTGGTCTTCTAAGTTTTCAGAAATTTAATTCTGATGTGTCTAGTATGTATTCTTTTTACTTATTCTACAGAGGGATGTTCTTAGCCCTTGAATCTGTAGATTTGTGTCTTTCACCAAATTTTGGAAGTATATAGCCATTATTTCTTCAAATAATGAATTATTTCTTCATTCTTCTCTTTCTTGGATCCAATGATATGTGTTGGATTTTTTTGTTATTGCCCCACAAGTCTCTTTGGCTCTGTTAACTTTTCTTCAGTCCATTTCCTTTTGTTCATATTGGGTTAATTCAGTTGTTCTGTTCTCAAGTTCACTGATTCTATCCTCTGTCATCTTCACTCTACTATTGCATTTTTCCACAGAGATTTTCTGTTTTATATTTCCAGTTCTATAATTTCCACTTGATTCTTTTTTATAACTTCTCTACCTTTGCTGACATTTTCTTTTTTTTGCATTTATTTCAGTAGATTTGTAATTGCTTATGGAAATTTTTTAAGGTTTTTTTTTTACTTATTTGAGAGAGGAAGGGAAAGAGAAAGCATGCATGTGTGAGCAGGGGAGTGGGACCACAGAAAGGGGTAGAGAGAGAATCCTCAAGCAGACTCCCCACTGAGAATGGAGCCCAACATGAGGCTCAATCCCAGGGCCCTGAGATCATGTCCTGAGTGGAAATCAAGAGTTGGAGGCTAAACTGACTGAGCCACCCACATGCCCCGGAACATTTTTCATGATGGCTGCTTTAAAATCCATGTCACATGATTCTAATATCTGATTCATCATCATGTTGAGGTCAGTTATTGTCTTTTCTCATTTGAGCTGTGATTTCCTTTGCTTTTATATTAGGAAGGATTGTCAATTGTATTCTGAAAATTTGGGCCATTAGGAGATTGTGAGTCTTATTTAAATCCCTTTCTGAATAAACTTAAATTTATTTTAGAAGGCAATAATCCTCTTAGGTTTATCACACAGGTCCTATTCTCTTTTTTATGGGCTATGGTTAGAATTACATTTTGTATATATTTTGAGGCTATATTTTAGTTCTAGATTTGTTACTAAAACCTGTTTTTTAATAAGTTTTCTATTGCATCAACAGTAAAATTTGCTAAGGTTTTTATTCAAGCCTTCTCTCACATATTTCATACTGCCCTCCTGGATTTATTTTTCATCTTGTTAAAACACTTCATCTAAGAATGTTTCAAAGAATATCAGCTATGGCAAACCTTTTAAAGACTTCTGGTCTGAGAACATTTTTATTTAACATTGAAACATTAAATAATAATACAGCTTAATACTCTGGATTCAACACTCTGAAAACATTACTCCATAGCCTTCTTGCAGACTATGTTGCTATCAAAAAGCCCGAGTCTAATTCTTATTCTTTTTTTAAAGATTCTATTTGTTCATTTGAGAGAGAGAGCACATGCATAACAGAGAGAGCACAAGCAAAGGAGAGGGGCAGAAGGAGAGGGAGAGAGAGAAGCAGAATCCCCACTGAGCAGGATGCCCAAAACAGAGCTCATCCCGGGACCCTGAGATCATGAACCCGAGCTGAAAGCTTAACCAACTGAGCCACCCAGGTACCCCTAATTCTTTTTCTTTTATAGTCGATCTTCTCTTAGGATTTTCTCCTTGTCTTTGTTATATATAAGTTTTAACTACAACCTATAGATGTTCTACCTCTCACCCTTTTCCAGCCTATCTGTCTATTTGTTTGGTACTCTGTTAAGCTCATCTGCCTAAAGCTTTATATCTTTTCCTTCTTCTGGCCAACTTTCAGTGATTGGTCTCTCAAATATTTCCTCCCTCTCCTCTACTATTTTCTTTCTTTCTGGGATTCTTTTCACATAAATGTTGATCAAATGCCTCTACTCTGTCTATTGCTTAATTTATCTTTTTATTATTTTCCTTCTCTCTATCCCTGATACCATCCAAATGCCTTCTGATAGCTGCTGGCTCACTAACTGGTTCTTAAGCTGAATTCATTAGACTGCTCAACTCACTTACTGAGACTTTTTCTTTTAAATTTTTATATTTTGCCTTATCTGAGTCACGAGTTGGGTTTCTCCTTGACTTCTTGTTTTACTTTATGTCTCCAATATCCTCCCTTATCTTTGGAAAATACTTAAAATGTTAACTGAACATTTTTCAGTGTCTCATTATGCACCATCAGGGATAAGTCCTTCTGTTGTTCTTTTAAAGGAATTACCCTCCTAAGAAGTCTCATTTATTTTCCCTATAAGTTCATATTTCCTTGGACACATTAACTACGTTGGTTGATGATGAGTCTTTGGAGAAGAGGATAATGTCAGAGCCCTGATTTCTGCCCATCCTCATAAGGGTAGGTGGCAGGTGGGTGGGACACCATCTCAGGGAAAAGGTCCTCTAATGGAACATTCTGTACTCCTGTACTTGCAGGAGTACATAGACTCCCTCTGTTTTAATTATCCTCCCCTCAGGGAACAGGGGAGGTTAGGGGAATTTTCAAGATCCAAGCTATCTGTCCAATGCCCTCCCAAGGCAGTGCTTCTCTGATGCTGGTTTTCCAGTCCCTTCTCCCTGCCTCACCATCTGGCAGGTGCTTGTATGTTTCTAGAAGTGATGGGGTAGGCACCAGTCTTCCCAGGCAATGCATCTGGAAGAAAAGGGCATGTCTGAAAGCCTCTTCTCCACTTTATCGTGTTTCTTCCCCACATGGGGGCCAAATCACCTTCAGCTGCCTGACGGGTTCTCAGTAATTTTTTATTGTTAACTTGACAGATCCATCAGCATCTTTCTGGCTTCCAGTGGTGAGGCCAGGGCTGCATTCAAGGGAAAGATCCAGTAGCCCAATTCTCATAACTAAGGAAAAAAGTTTGCTGCTTCAATCAACCATTTCCTACATTGTAGCAATTTGCATATTGTAAGTTCGTGTCCATTTGCTATTTGAAAAACTATATTTTGTGTAGTTTTTGAGTGAAAGTGGGCTCATCCTGAAATATCATTGAGAATGCACACATCAAAGTGTCAAAGTCTACAAGCCAATTTTAGAGACTCCTGCTGAATGGTGGGTAAATCACACAGATATAAAATTTCAGGGCGTTCTTATGGCCCCTATAATAATTTCATCAAGTTTTAGATTTTTAAAATATCTTTTTATTGATTTCATTTGCACTAAAGAGAATAATGGTTGATTTCAGTCTTGAGATTCTTTGCCATTCCTGCTCAGGAGAGTAATTAGGTCATTAATAATAATTCCTTAAATGAATGACTCACAGCTACTTGAGCTATGTGAGATCTTTGGTGATGTTTTACAACCAGTAATGAGGTAATTTAAAGATACAATTTCAGTGTTTGGGGGGAAAGTTCTTGAATAGAGAATTAAGATTCATCATTTCTGTTCCTCCTGCCAGCTGGAAGTAAAACGAGGTCTAAGAGAGCATCTGATCGTGGCTTGAATGCTTACAGAACCAAGGCACATGTATGTCATTTATGGCACATAATAGTAAGAGAGAAGACAGACGGGAAGTTTGCAGGCAAGCTTCTACCCATTTTCAGAATGGAAATACTGCATTCAAACATAGACACCAATGGTTTCAGCTCTTGGCACCAAACTTTTTTTCTTGATTTATTAATATTTTCACTTCAAGGGTATTAGCACTTTACCTAATTCTTTGGAACCTTTAAAGATAACCAAGTCTTCTTACAGAACCACAATGGAATAAAATATCAAACAAGTATGTGTATACCCAGTGGTAATAAACTGTCACTGCAAATTGTTTAAACACTTATAGTCCTCATGCTTCTGAAATCTTTTCATTCCCTGGGCAACAATGACTTAATCTCTAATCTTAAAAAATTTTTGTTATTAGAAATATGTAAATTTTGCAGGGAGGAGACAAGATGGCGGAGAAGTAGGAGGCACTGTTTCAAGCGGTCCCCTAAAATGAGCTGATTATCTACCAAAGAACTCTGATCACTCATGAAATCAGCCTGAGATTAGAATTATACACTTCTGGATCTCTACAGGGGCAGAAGACACCAGTAGACAGAAGCATTCCAGGGTGCACCTTGCCTGCACCACGGTCGATACATTCAGCTACACATCACCTCAACCACCTCTCACCAAAATGACTAGGAAGAATGCCCAACAGAGGAAAAATTCAGAGACTGTGCCCTTTCCATCAGAGTTATTGGATATGTACATAAACAGTATGTCGGAAAGGGAATTCAGGCTAACAATTATCCAGGCAATGGCTAGGTTGGAGAAAGCCTTTAATGGCAAAATGGAATTGATTAGGGAAGAAGTGAAAGCCACCAGGAAAGATGTTAACAATGCTCTCAATGAGTTCCAATCTAATCTAAATTCTCTAACAGCTAGGGTAACTGAGACAGAAGATAGAATTAGTGATCTAGAGGACAAACTGATACAGGAAAAGGATCAGGAGGAGGCCTGGAACAAACAGCTTAGAAGCCATGAAAACAGAATTAGGGAAATAAATGATGCCATGAAATGTTCCAACATCAGAATTATTGGAATCCCTGAGGAGGAGGAGAAAGAAAGAAGACTAGAAGATATAGTTGAACAAATTCTCCATGAAAATTTTCCCAGTCTTGCAAACGGAACCAGTGCTCATGTCCTAGAGGCAGAAAGGTTTCCCCCCAAGATCATAGAATCTAGAAAGACCTAGAGACACCTGGTAGTGAAAATGATGAATCATAATTTTAGACAGGAGACTTGAAAGCAGCCAGGGGAAAGAGATTCCTTACATACAGAGGAAAGCCCATCAGAATAACGTCAGACCTGTCCACAGAAACCTGGCAAGCCAGAAAGGGCTGGCAAGATGTATTCAGGGCAAGAAATGAGAAGAACATGCAGCCAAGAATACTTTATCCAGCAATACTGACATTCAAAATGGATGGAGAGATAAAGAGCTTCCAAGAATGGCAAGGTTTAAAAGAGTGTGTGCCCACCAAGCTGGCACTAAAGAAATATTAAGGGGGGGTTCTATAAAAGAGAAGAAGGTTTGTTAAAGAAGGTTTATTCTATAAACCCAAGAATATCACTGAACAGAAATTTATGGAGACAATATATAGAAGCAAAGACTTCACAGGTGACACGATGTCAATAAAAACGTATCTCTCAATAATCACTCTCAACGTAAATGGCCTAAATGTGCCCATAAAATGGCACAGGGTTGCAGATTGGATAAAATAACAAGACCCATCCATATGTTGTCTACAAGAAACCCATTTTGAACCTAAGGATACATCCAGACTGAAAGTGAAGGGATGGAGAAGCATCTTTCATGCCAATGGGCCTCAAAAAAAGGCTGGGGTAGTGATTCTCATACCAGATAAATTAGATTTTAAACTAAAGACTGTAGTCAGAGATACAGAAGGACACTAGATCATTCTTAAAGGGTCTATCCACCAAGAAGATGTAACAATTGTAAATATTTATGCCCCCAATATGGGAGCAGCCAATTACATAAGAAAACTGTTAATCAAGATAAAGAGTCATATTGATATGAATACATTAAGAGTAGGGGATCTTAACACACCACTCTCAGTAATAGACAGATCATCCAAGCAGAAAATCAATAAAGAAACAAGAGCATTGAATGACACATTGGACCAGATGGACCTCATAGATATATACAGAACATTCCACCCTAAAACAACAGAATACTCATTCTTCTCGAGTGCACATGGAACCTTCTCCAGAATAGACCACATACTGGGTCACAAATCAGGGCTCAACCGATACCAAAAGACTGAGATTATTCCCTGCATATTCTCAGATGACAATGCTTTGAAACTGGAGCTCAACCACAAGAAAAAGTTCAGAAGCTAAAGACCACCTTGCTTAAGAATGCTTGGATCAACCAAGAAATCAAAGAAGAACTTAAACAATTCATGGGAACCAATGAGAATGA
>ML110010.1:45798-64188 GCA_003697995.1 Taxidea taxus jeffersonii | reverse complement strand
ATTCCTGGAAAAATATAAACTTCCAAAACTGAATCAGGAAGAATCTGACAACATGAATAGACCAATATCTAGTAACGAGATTGAAGCAGTGATCAAAAACCTCCCCAAAAATAAGACCTGATGGATTCCCTGGAGAATTATACCAAACTTTCAGAGAAGAAATAATACCTATTCTCCTGAAGTTGTTTCTAAAAACTGAAGCAGAAGGAAAACTTCCAGACTCTTTATGAAACCAACATTACCCTGATCCCCAAACGAGGCAAAGACCCCACCAAAAAGGAGAATTTCAGACCAATATCCCTGATGAATATGAATGCCAAGATTCTCAACAAGATCCTAGCTAATAGGATCCAAAAGTACATTAAAAAGGTTATCCACCATGACCAGGTGGGATTCATCCCTGGGTTTCAAGGGTGGTTCAACATTTTCAAATCAATCAATGTGATATAACAAATCAATAAGAGAAGAGAGAAGAACCACATGGTCCTCTCAATTGATGCAGAAAAAGCATTTGACAAAACCCAACATCCATTCCTGATTAAAATACTTCAAAGTATAGGGATAGAGGGGACATTCCTCAACTTCATGAAATCTATCTATGAAAAACCCACAGTGACTATCATCCTTTTTCCAGTGGGAAAAAGCTGACAGCCTTCCCTTTGAGATCAGGAACATGACAAGGATGCCCACTCTCACCACTCTTGTTCAACATAGTATTAGAAGTCCCAGCAACAGCAATCAGACAACAAAGAGAAATAAAAGGTATTCAAATTGGCAATGAAGAAGTCAAACTCTCTCTCTTCACAGATGACATGATACTTTATATGAAAACTCAAAAGACTCCACCCCCAAACTACTAGAACTCATTCAGCAATTCAGTAATGTGGCAGGATACAAAATCAATGTACAGAAATCAGTTGCTTTCCTATACACTAACCATGAAAATACAGAAAGAGAAATTACAGAATCGATTCCATTTACTATAGCACCAAGAACCATAAGATACCTGGGAATAAACTTAACCAAAGAGGTGAAGGATCTGTACTCAAGGAGCTACAGAACACTCATGAAAGAAATTGAAGAAGACACAAAAAGATGGAAGACCATTCCATGCTCATGGATTGGAAGAATAAACCTTGTTAAATGTCTATACTGCCAAGAGCAATCTATACTTTCAATGCCATTCCGATCAAAATTCCACAGGCATTTTTCAAAGAGCTGGAGCAAACAATCCTAGAATTGGTATGGAAACAGAAGAGATCCTGAATTGCTAAGGAAATGTTGAAAAAGAAAAACAAAACTGGCGGCATCACGTTGCCTGATTTCAAGCTTTACTACAAAGCTGTGATCACCAAAACAGCATGATACTGGCATAAAAATAAACACATAGACCAGTGGAACAGAGTAGAGAGCCCAGATATGGACCCTCAATTCTATGGTCCTGCTTCGACAAAGCAGGAAAAAATATACAGTGGAAAAAAGACAGTCTCTTCAATAAATGGTGCTGGGAAAATTGGACAGCTATGTGTAGAAGAATGAAATTTGACCATTCTATTACACCATACACAAAGATAAACTCAAAATGGATAAAATACCTCAACATGAGGCAAGAATCCATCAGAATCCTAGAGGAGAACATAGTAACCTCTTTGACATCGGCCACAGCAACTTCTTTCAAGATATGTCTCCAAAGGCAAAGGAAACAAAAGTGAAAATGAGTTTGGGGGACTTCATCAGGATCAAAAGCTTCTGCAGGGCAAAGGAAACAGTTAACCAAACAAAGAGGCAACCCACGGAATGGGAGAACACATTCGCAAATTACAATACAGACAAAGAGCTGCTATCCAGGATCTATAAAGAACTCCTCAAATTCAACACAGAAACAGATAATCATGTCAAAAAATGGGCAGAAGACATGAACAGACACTTCTCCAATGAAGACATACAAATGGCACATGACATACAGACACATGAAAAAATGTTCATCATCACTAGCCATCAGGGAGATTCAAATCAAAACCACATTGAGATACCACCTTACACCAGTTAGAATGGCCAAAATCAGTAAGACAGTAAACAACGTGTGTTGGAAAGGATGTGGAGAAAAGGTAACCCTCTTACACTGTTGCTGAGAATGCAAGTTGGTGCAGCCACTTTGGAAAACAGTGTGGAGATTCCTTAAGAAATTAAAAATAGAGCCTCCCTATGACCCTGCAATTGCACAGCTGGGTGTTTACCCCAAATATACAGATGTAGTGAAAAGAAGGGCCATCTGTACCCTCACTGTTCATAGCAGCAATGGCCACAGTCGCCAAACTGTGGAAAGAACCAAGATGCCCTTCAACAGACGAATGGATAAGGAAGATGTGGTCCATATACACTATGGAGTGTTATGCCTCCATCAGAAAGGATGAATACCCAACTTTTGTATCAACATGGACGGGACTGCAAGAGATTATGCTGAGTGAAATAAGTCAAGCAGAGAGAGTCAATTATCATATGGTTTCACTTACTTGTGGAGCATAAGAAATAACACGGAGGACATGGGGAGATGGAGAGGAGAAGGGAGTTGGGGGAAACTGGAGGGGGAGATGAACCATGAGAGACTGTGGACTCTGAGAAAAAATCTGAGGGTTTTGGAGGGGCAGGGGTAGGAGGTTGGGGGAGCCTGGTGGTGGGTGTTATGGAGGGCATGTACTGCATGGAGCACTGGGTGTGGTGCATAAACCATGAATTCTGGAACACTGATAAGAAATTTAAAAAATAAATAAAAATTTTAAGAAAGAAATATGTAAATTTCATTCTTTGGTTTTCCAGTTTCCAAAAAAGAAAAATTAACATAATTTTTCCCCAAACAAAGACATTTGGACATTTTAGTCTTCTTCCCAAAATGCAACATGACAAAAGGAAATGTAATATATGAACGAGCATTTGTCCAGGAAACTGTAGTAGACGCTGCTGTTTGCCAAGCCAACATCCCTTCTTTTCATCCTTCCTAACAGAACTCAGGCAGTACTCAGGTAACCAACCCTCTCCCCTTAGATCATCTTGGATGGTGACCTCTCCCTAGATCCCTAGAGTGTAATTAGATGAAAGCAATCAACCTATGACATTCTACCAAACAAGCCTTTATAGTCCAGAGGCTGGGAACACAGATGGCTGAGCTAAACTCAATCTAACCATGTCTTGTCATCCATGCTGGGATGGTGGCCAGTGGGAAGTAGGTTTTCATTCCCTCTCCCAACAGCAATGAATAAAGAAACCACTGCATCTATCTGTGACTCTAATGGAGCCAGCCTCTAGACAAAGCTAATACATTATGAATGGAAATGGTTAAAAAGATAAAATGGAAAAAAATCTGGTTTTAAGTCTGAACTGCTGAATCAACCAACCCAAATGCCCATCCTACTCTTGTTTAAGCCAATCAGAGCTGACATTCCTATTAATTGTGACCAAATCCATGGCTGATTCAACCGAAGTCACATGATTCTGATTGGAATTTAGCCTCTGCTACAAAGTTTGGTGACCTTTGGGAAATACTTTATCTCAGTTTGAACTTCTACATTTGTAATATAACATCCCATGACTCTCTCAGAAGACATATTATAAAAAGAAAGCTACAAATTATACATACCACCTATAAAAGATGAGTAGTAGTAGAAAAAGTATGTAACTTCTCAAAATCTTGAGTCATAGAGGCACTAACGCAATGAAAATCACTTTAAAATGTGCATGGTATATGGTGGCCAAGATGTAGCTGCTGTGGCCCTTACCAGTTTATGATTCTTCTATTACTATGTTAAAAATAAAGGCTGGATGAGAACAATGATTAATTCCACCCAAGATTCAACCCGCCAGTAATAATAAAAGATATTTTGCAGAAGGGTGATGCAATGATTCATCAGCATCAAAACTGTCTTCATCACTACCACTACTGCCACCATCACTGTCATTAATAATTATTGGTCAGGAGCTGTTCTAAGGATTGTTAATCCTCAAAACAGCCTTACAAAGTAGGTAGCACTGCTATGTTGTATAAGTTTAAAAACATAATTCAAATTCTTTGACATTCCCATAGTCTGGAGGCAGAGTCTACATGCTCTCCTTTTGAATCTGGTCTGGCCTTACTGACTTTCTTGTTATCAATGGATTGTAGAGAGAGCAATGCCGACAGCTTCTGAGGCTAGGTCAGAAAAGGCCATACAGCCTTCACCATGTGTTTTGGGACCCTTGCTCTGAGGAAAGCCAAATATCATGCAAGAAGTCTACCCATTCTGAAATCGCCACATAGGAAAGACTATAGTTAGTCACCTGGTCAGTGGCATCCAGTGCGATCTCGGCTGAGGCCCACTATCAGCTGCCAGCCATGTGAGTGGGCCACTTTGCCTGTCCACAGCAGAGCTCATAGAACTGCCATGTCAGCCTCATGTTGCAACCCCGAGCAAGGACAGCCTAGTCAAGCCCTACCCAAGTTATGACCCACACAATGATGAACAAAGGAAAACTGCTGGGACAGAGCCCTGTTTTGCCAGGCAAGAAAACTAATGCAACTTCAGAAAGCAAAGAGCTATTCTGATCACCAGCCTCATCAGCTTCCTTTTCGTGTTGTGGATGCACCCGACAGCCACGGACTCTAGAGGCTAAAATCCACCTCTGCAGCCTATTTAAACCTCTAGGTAACAAGTTACTTTTTCCCCCTGCATCACTCAGTAGTAAACACTGAGTGAAGAAGGAATGAGAACACCACCAGAAATAACTAGAAAGATAATTATCTGGAATAACTACCGAACACTCAGTTTTAAGACCTGAAGTCAAAGTCATCAGGGATCCCCATCACACGACTCCTCCTCTTAATTTTCCTACTTATATTCACATTCTCTATTTCTGTCCTAACAACTGCTCTGTTCCAGGAGGCTCACAGAGTGTGACACACAGTGGGCCCTCGTGTGTTAGAAGAGTGAGTTGAATGAAGGCCAGAAAGCATGGTCACTTTCTATATGTTTCTTTCATTCAATGCCCATGTCCAGCCATAGACTCTATGTTGAGAATATTGTTCGGATCTACTTTTCCCCTTTATGACCGCTACCCCAAATTAAGCATTTCATTTCTTCACCCCCCAGGAAAGTTGCAAATAGTGATGAGCTTTTCCTCCTTCAAATATTTCACTCTTCCAACCTGTTCCTTCTCCTATCACTCCAGAAATGTTAGTGGCTCCCATTGCTTGCTAAATGGAAAGTAAAGTCCTTTGAGTTCTTTCCCAAGATGACCTCAGGCTTGCCCTGGGCTCCTTCCCCGTTGTTCTCCTCTGTGTTCCCAGATGTCAGCAAAGTGGACCACTTGCTCTGGCCGGGACAAATGTACAAGTTTCACATTACAGGTGACTATTTTTCATGCCTTTCTTCAGAATCTCCACCCATTAAAAGCCAACCAGTTCATCCAGGCCCATCTCAAATATCACTTTAATAAAGAACTCTTCCCTGATCCCCACGCCATAGGTAGTCTCCTCTCTCTGAACCCACAGGGTATTTTGCCGTACTCGTAAGGCCCTCATGACCCCATGCCTTCATGTCTGGGTTGTGTGTACAGATACCTTCTTCTACTGTGTATACTTATTGACGTTTCAGAATATTGCAGACTCATTTTTAATCCTGTGAAGCATCTAGTCTATCAAGGTATTAACCACAACAGGAACTCAGTAAGTACTTAATCAACTGAATGAACTTTTAGGGAAGTTACATTTAAAGGACTCCTCCAATTTGGAGCAAAGAAAACAATTAGGTTTAAAATAAAATCCATCCTAATAAAGGTTAACAGAGGAAAATCTTTCTTTGATAAGGGATCTCAGCAGACTGATCACATGAAAAATTAAAGTCTCAGGGTAGGTCTCAATATGCCACCTGTGTTTGGCCAGAGTGACATTGGCTTCTAAGTTGTTCAGTGACTGAGTGGAAATTTTAAATTATTTGACTATAATTTTGAAGTAGGGAAAAGACTTTCTAAGCAAGACACAAAACCTGGAAGTCAAAAAGGAAAAAAAAAGGTGATGAATTTGAAACCATATATATTTCAACTTCTACTTGGCAAAAATGCTGTAAATGAAAGTCAAACTACAAGTGGCCTATTAGGAAAAAAGTATTTCTAGCACGTGTAGCATAGTCCAAGAGTCTAATTCTTTAACCTTCAAAGGGTTTTGAAAACCAGTAAGAGAAAAAGCAAACATCCCAAGAGAAAACAGGAAGAATGGGCAGAAGAGTAACACAAGGGGCCAAGAAATACATGACAAGATGACTGGCCACACTCAAAGCAGACATGTACCGTCTGGGAAATGAGAATCTCTGCATGGTACGATTTGCTCTTTTTGGGGTGGGGGTACAAATCAGTACCCTTTTTTAAGGAAAGTAATTTGGCAATATTTATCAAAATTAAAAGTGCTGGTCTTCCACTTCTTAGCATTCATCTTACAAACAGATTCAGACAGAAGAGAGAGAGAGAGAACAAGAGAGAACAGTAATTGCATCAAGAGAAATGTTGGAAGAACAAATGGAAAACACTAGAATTGACCACATTCACTGTTTCGTACCATGCAACCGTTGACAACAGAAGGCTAAGCTCTATCTCTTACAATGGTAAGATTTCCAAGAAAAATTTAAGGGAAAATAAAGCACAGAACAAGTAGTATTCTGTTGTGATCTCATTTGAACTTCTTAAAAGTCACAAAAGGCAGGCATATATATCCAAACAAGCTTATGCATGCATGAGCGAGATATTTCTGGAGGAATATACTTATTTCCTCATGACTGGGGTAGGGACAAGGAGTTTTTAATTTTTATTTTACCCCTTTCTGTTGTATTTTTTTTCTTTCAAAGAAACCATGCGAATCCTTTACTTTCATAACAAGAAATAAATGTTAAGCTTTAAAAAAATTACCCACTTCTTAGGGGCACCAATTATCCATTTCCCAGGTGGCTCAGTTGGTTAAGCAACCGACTCCTGATTTTGGCTCAGGTCATGATCTGAGGGTTCTGAGATCCAGCCCCGGGCCTGGGGTTCCATGCTCTTTGGGAAATCTGCTTGAGATTCTCTCTCTCCTTTTCTCTCTGCCCTTCCCCCCAACTCACACACTCTCTCTTCCTCTCTCTAAAACAAATAAATAAATCTTTTTTTCAAAAATCATGCACTTGGGCGCCTGGGTGGCTCAGTTGGTTAAGCAACTGCCTCCAGCTCAGGTCATGATCCTGGAGTCCTGGGATCGAGTCCCACATCAGGCTCCCAGCTCCATGGGGAGTCTGCTTCTCCCTCTGACCTTCTCCTCACTCATGCTCTCTCTCACTGTCTCTCTCTCAAATAAATAAATAAAATATTTTTTTAAAAATCATGCACTTCTCTCCCTTCTGCCATTTTGCCAAATTTGGCACAGTCCTTAACCTTGATGTTAAACTTCCCCCGCTTTGCAGAATCCTTGTCATGGATTGTGGGGCCCTGTTTTGATCCATGCAAGCTGCAAGTCAGGGGAGTGGCTTCCTAATCAGACCCTCTGTGAAGTACAAGGGCCGCATTCAGTCCCGAGAGCTACAGGATAAATGGAAGCACATGCCCACAGTGTGGGCAGCCAAGGAATTTTAAAGGGAAACAGGAGCGAGACAAGAAGGAGAGAGCACGCCTTGTAAATCACCTCTCCATTTATCTCCTGGGTCCTTTCCAGTAGCGCAACTTGGAATGAAAAGGGGCTAGTCCGACCAGACCCGGCACTGTAAGTGAAATGTATTATCCTTCCTACCTCTCAGAACACGCCACTCTCCAAAGAGAGCTCAGTCATAGATGGGAGCATAGTGGATGGAAGATGGACCTGCCAGAGAGCTCACACCCCAAGTATTGTACCTGACGGGTGTGCAGGCCAAAGCGCTAAGGAAGGGAGGATTCCATGCAGAGGAGCAGACACGTCAATCTAGCTGCTGGGAAAAGAAAATACAGAAATGTCCCCAAACTATCTTGTGTTCTAGACAGAAGGGGTTCACATGCTGCTCTGTAGGTATAAACTAGCCTGGCCAGGCTGACAGCACCGGGCTGAATGACTGGGGCGGGGGCTGGGGAAAAGCTGCCAGGCCATCCTCTTATTTCCAGCATCCTAGGTGTGCTTTTCCTGGTGCCTAGCCATAGACGGCAAGGTGGTACCATTCCCTCCACACAGACAGTAATCATGGCTCAGGAGACAATGAACAGCCTGCCTGCAAGGGACGGAGCCTCGTTTCTGACTTTGACAAAGGATCCCCAGCCAGTGATCTTCAACTTCAACAGGGCATGTCTATAAGCTACTACCCCAAAACGAAGACAGGACCAGCATCTCCTTCTGGCCAAAGGAGCTCAAACACAGCTTCTGCATAAAAGATGGGCAGGACACAGGTGCGAGAAGCACAGGGCAGGAGGGAGACACTGGGGGTCCAGCTGCCAGCACATGCACACAGGTGGCCAGGCAGGGAGAGGACCGTGACATCGAGGAGCAGGTGCACACCAGCCACATCTGCCTCCCTCCCAAGCAGTCTTGCCTTGAATGCCTCCCTTCCACCCCACCACAGGATTCCTGTAGCACCAACACCAGTCCCAGTCCAAGCTTGACCGGGCAGGGGCACGGTGCATGGCGAGCCTGTCCATCAGGCCATGCTGTGCATTCACTCTCCATCGTCACCTGTCAAGGACCTAACTGCCACCTGCCAGGGTGGCCCGGGCTTTCTCCCTTGCAGTGGTGTGGCAGGCTCCTCTGAAACAGAAGGGGAATGCCTCGTGCAGGGCGTGATCAGATTCCCACACAACAGAACCACCAGACAGCCCAGAGAAATACCCATTTCTCTTTCCCCCACAGCTCATCAGTCCTACACACACGTGTGTCTATCCCATGCAGACACACGGTGATTGGGGCCGGCTGTTGCTCTGATGCCATGAGAACAGCTGGAAAGACAGAGGTGCTGGGGGAGGGGGCCAAGCCAGCAGGTCCCATCCCAGGCACTCAGTGTTGGCTGCAGGCCTCTCAGCCAGGTAAAGGGGGCGCTCTTAGCAGGGGAGACCAGGGCAGGAGCCCCTGGGTGGGTTAGAAACCCAGCTTTACCACAAGCAGCTGTGCAAGCTTAAACGAGCTCCTTAACCTTGCTGTGCACGCTTCTTCATCCATCAAGGGAGGATTATTGGCGGGCAAGGACAACAGTTCTGGGCATGCCCCATAGCACACAGCCGCTCCGCGCGAGCTCTTCTATCTACCTGCTTTCTCGCTGCCAATCACGTGACTTCCTCAACTTGCTATTCCTCTGGTTTCTAACAGTGACCAATCCCACAGCCCGGGTCTCCGGCATTGTCCTCTTGATCCCATGAATCCTGGCTCATCTCCACACCTCTATTTGACACGTGTCATAGGGTGTAAGCATCCTTACTCCCTCCCAAAGCAAGGACTCTTCAAGGTCAGAGCATACCCTCAACAAATAAGTCAGTGAGCGAACAGATTTCTCGCAGGGTTTGCTTCATTCAGTCCACCTTGCATTCCCTTTGGCCACCATCAGGGATTAGAGGAAATCAGAGCCCATGGTGGGACTGGAGATGAGCACAGCGTTTAGGGTCTCCACCAGGCATGCCCTCCAGTTCCCCTGTGTGAAGGATCTTACTGAAGTCCCTGGAAACTGCCCTTGCTGGAATTAGATACAAGATCGTGTATTTTGTTGCACTTTTACAGATACAGGTCCTACAGATTTTATGAGATTCTAAAAAAGGCTTGTGATTTAAAAGAAAAAAAGAAAAGAAAAGAAAAAAATGATTAATGCGCAGATGACTCCCTTGGGAATCTTGTTAAAAGGCGAGTTCTGGTTCCTAAGCCAGGGAGGGGCATGAGGCTCTGGGCTCTAACTCATCCACGTGATGTCCGTTTTGCTGGTCAGCAGCCCACACCTCCCGCAGGCACAGCCAAGGTAGGAGCCCTTCCTCCTAAAGCCTTTGCATTCCCAAGCTGCATGCAACCACAGAATTCAGTGTGACACAAACTGATCTGATTTTAGTACATGTGACGAGATACACAAGCTGCAGGACAAGCTCAGGCAGGTACTACTGGCACTTTTTAAGATCCCTTTGGAGTTCAGGACCAGCTCATTACAGTATGGGTGAACTATGAGACTGCCTTCCATCCCTGCTGCAAAAAAGGAAAACCAGGAGTCCCTAGAGTCTGAGCTCTTCTTGTTTGTTTAGAAGGAGATTCAGCAAAGAAAGAGTTTGCCCCCTTCTGGCTTTCACCTACCACCTCTGGGAAACTGTCTAGACAAGCAAGGATGGTCAGGTGAACTCATATCTTTACGGAGAATTTGTGTGACGCTGAATATTTATGCATCTAAAGCTCAGATTAAACCTTTGCAGGCAAATTAAAGACTTGGTGGCTGCTGGCAGCCGGTTCCACTGAGAACGACTTAGCCCTCTGGGTCTGGCCAGGCGTGAGCCACCAATGGTGACAGTGTGACGGAGTGCTGCTAAGGTCTGATCCAGAAAAGGAAGCCTACCGGGGCGGCAGAAAGCGGGGCATCTTACAGCTGAATTGTGCATCAACAGCTCTATCCCCCGCACAAAAAGTATCATAAAGGCTGAAATCCAAATTGAAGTCTAAAAATAGCACAATAATATTATTTCCTTCTTTCACTCCACCAGAGAGCAAAACGGCTGACACCAATATCCGCAGGGCACAACTGACTCTTAGCGTTTACGTGGAAGGAACGATTACACAACTGCCCTTTCTCACCAGCAGACCGACTGCCCCAGAAAAGAAGGGAGGGGAAGCAATTACCCTGTTGCCAAAACCAACAGTGGATATTTGATTATGATTATTAATGGAGAGAAAGGGAGACAGACCGCTGAGCAGAGACCAGGCACTCGGCAAATCTGCGTGAGATTCCAAGAGGGGGAGTTAATTTTTTGTTTTCTTTTCACCTCTCATCCCGTCATTTGGATGTGACACCAAACTTTAAGCATGGCCTGTCACATCCTTATCCATATTCAATACCACTGCACTATGGCCACATTATCTCCCCTGGAGCCCAAGTGACAGGCTCCTTGCTGAGGGGACTGGTTTTCCCTTTGCCTCTAAATGTGGGCAGATGTAGCGCGGAACTGACTTGTCAGATACAGGAAATTAACTAATTTTCAAGACACCAGAAAGGCATTTTGTAGCAAATATTTACTTCTCTGTTTCTTCCCTACTGATACTGAACATACATTATCTAATCTGGAGGATGCTGGATCTACAGTCTTTGTGAACATAGGGATGTTGTGGCTCATTGTAAAGGAAACAGAGCCATCGATTCCCTCAGCCCCTGGTGAAAACACTAGTGCAGCACAAAGTACATTTGCCACGGAAGAATAAAAGAAACAAGTGAACAAACAACAACAAAGATAAAAACAGATTCATAAATACAAAGAACAAACAGGTGGTCGCCAAAGAGGAGAGGAATGATGGGACAGATGAAATGGGTGAAGGGGATTGAGAAGTACAAGCTTCCAGTTATAAAATAAGGAAGTCGTGAGGATAAAAAGTAGCATAGGGAATACAGTCAAGAGCACCCTAACACGGTCACGGTGAGCATTTTATAACGCTACATCTGTTGAATCACTATGTGGTACACCTGAAAC
The DNA here is from genome assembly GCA_003697995.1 of Taxidea taxus jeffersonii. Classification (NCBI taxonomy): domain Eukaryota; kingdom Metazoa; phylum Chordata; class Mammalia; order Carnivora; family Mustelidae; genus Taxidea; species Taxidea taxus. The sequence continues at coordinate 52,539 of ML110010.1, read as the reverse complement.
TAATTCAGTATTGTATATAGGCTACAATTAAAAATAAGATTTTTAAAGATTTTATTTATGTATTTGACAGAGATCACAAGTAGGCAGAGAGGCAGGCAGAGAGAGAGGGGGAAGCAGGCTTCTCGATGAGCAGCGAGCCCGATGCGGGGCTCGATCCCAGGACCTTGAGATCATGACCTGAACCAAAGGCAGAGGCTCAACCCAATGAGCCACCCAGGCGCCCCAAGATTTTTAAAAAACAGAAGTGATCTTGAGGGTTGTAGGTAGAGAGGGAAATAAGCAATTTCTCTGACTTGATACCACACCCTGAAAACCACTTCCCCTAGGTTGCCTTACCCACCCACTGAATTTCCAGTTACTGTCTGCCTGGAGGTCCATATAAACATGATCGCTTTATCCCAGTTTGGCCACTGGCAATTCAAGATCCCCGCAGGGGAAGGCTGGGAGCAGGGAGGGCTGAATTAGAAGATGCTGGGTGAGGTAACAGATGTGGATGGCCCTCTCTGTGCCTTTCAGGGTTCTAGGCACTTTTCATGGGTTCTTTCTACTGTACAATTTCACTTGAGGTGAGTATGGTTATTACGATGATCTCAACCTTACAGATCAGGACACAGGCTCAGAAGGTTCTGGTGTGTGCTCAGTTACCTACCTAGCTAGTCCACGGAGCTCAGCTTGCCTCCCATCCTGATGATAAAAAACCTATGATCTGATGGCACCAGATTTTCACTCATCTTAGGAGAAATATTTAGTCTCTTTGCCACCTGGAAACACAATTTCCTAATGTATATTGAAACCAAACAAAACACTTAGAGGAGAGTAAGTGACTGATAGCAAACACACAGCCTGAGACCCACAAAGCCACCGTCACCTGATTATTTTTTCGTGGTAGATCTCAGTCATTTTTGTGCAAATGTAGGAACATTTCTCTCGTGACTGCGAAAACGCCAATAGTTGTTGTAAGCAGCAACAAACAAAATAGGCATTCATTATTATGTGCAAAATTGGACTTTCCCCTATGCTGCCTGTTACCAAAACAAAGGTTTCAACTGGAAACTATTTCAAAATTCTACACGCACACACAAACACACGCAAATGTACAACATGACACAGTTTATGTCTAATCCTTATTATTCTTCCCAGGACTCTAATCTTCAGCCTCTTCCAATAATATAGAAATAAAAAATATTATTATTAGTTATTGTGTATCTTACTATGATAGTACTATGATAGGAATAAAATAGTACACTACTATAAATAATGAAGATGATGTCATCACACACTTACTGAGCCTGTGCCTTCATTGGTGGGAACATGCTCTACATATCTTATTTAATCTGCATAAAAGCCTGGAAAGGAGGGTACTATTTTATTCCCTTTTATAGACAGGAAAACTGAAACTCAGGTTAAATAATTTGCCCAAGGTCACAAAACTAGGAAGTAGAGAGGAGGCCATGGATTCAATAATCTGACCCCAACCCCATTATCCTTGGTCTTATATTATCCTTTTTCCCCAACTTCCTATCAGTCCGGGTCCCCTCCAGTCACTGGCTTGTACTGGCCCTGAACTGACAGGGTCCTCCTTTCTCCTGCTGTCTTGGCCAGCTCCTCATCTGACTCAAATGCTTCCTTTTCTTGGCCCTGTCCCTCGACCTCTTCCATGGGCAGAACTAGTTGCTATTAGTGGCAGCCATAAGGCAACAAGGTCCTTGAAAGGCCACCACGCTACCCAGCACAGTGCGTAGTGCACAGTAAAGTCTCCATATAGAATTGCCTAGAAGTCTATCTGCTGGGTGCATGTTTCCACCGACCCCCCCTTTCCACCCACCAGCCCTGAGGAACATTTAATCAAGATCTTCTGAAAGTCCTCTCTCTATACCCATGACAATGCATCTCAAACTTGCCCCTCCTCTGTTTTTGTGAAGCTAAAGGAGCCCAAAGTCCCTGAAACCGTACTCAAAATATTATTTCCTAGTATTCTCATCACATCAATTATCCAATATTTCCATCATTCCCTAGGCTACATAATGTTTCCTGGTACATTTGTTCCTTGCTTTAAAAGTAATTAAGATCTCTGAATGTATAAATACCAAAAATAGAGGAAGCTGGTCTGATCACAAGAGGGCTGACTGCAAAGCCCCTTTTAGGTACTCCTCTTTCCCGAAATGTTTACCTGTCTATTCAAGGATCAGTAGTGACTTGAGAGTCTGGGGGGCAGATCCGGGTTCGGACTGCTCTGTGGGAATCCTGCCTCCACCCTCGATAGCATGTGTCTGAGGGCAGGGGACTTCACCTCTCTGCATCTCAGTTACGTCATCTGTACATGGGGATAGTGACAGCATCGACCTCACTGGGTCACGATTATAAACTGAGTTAAAATATGCAGAACACCAAGACCAGCACCTGGACATGACAGATACCTCCCGGCGCTCCCGCCATCACCACCGTCACCGCCACGACCAGGGCCCTGATCACCGAGTCAGGTCCGTTATGAGGTTATTGCCTCTTGGCTCCACATTGACCCCTCATCACCTGCTCTGCCAAAATCTAGCTGGACCCTTTGCCAGCTGGCCCAGTACTCGGTTCTGTCAGTGGAGGAAGCTGAGGGACATGGCCAAAGGAAGGAGGTTCCTTCCTGGTTCCTGGAAAGGGGCTGGCGTCTCACGGGTTCCCTCATGCCCCGCTCCTGCAGCACAGATGTTTCCGCCAGCATTCAGCTTCTGCAGCATGGGACTCGCCCAGGGTCTGGCTTCTGCTGTGTGGGCAGCTTCTCTAGCACAAGCCTCTGCGCCATGCACAGCTCGGCCAGCACCTGAATGTCAGCTGCTCCCAGATGCCAACATTGTCCCTCAACACCCCCTCAAACAGTTTCTTAGAAGACTGCCTCAGGTGAGACAACTCCTATGAACAGTCTTGTCTGGCACCGTGGGAAGTGGATTCCAGAAAGTTCCAGAGAAAGGACGTCCAGCGAGGTACACAGGTTTGCATACTAGCAACTTTTGGCATCTCCTGCAGCTGGGGTGCCCCATCTTAGCCCTGTGGGTGGTGGCTGCTGCTTATACCTGTGCTCCTGGACTCCTTAATGATTTCCTCATTATTCCAATCCTCTGTCATCATGAAGAGTCCTTTGTATTATACGGTCTCTGTTCAAATTACTGTGTGGGCTCTGTCTCTTGATCAGAACTTGCCTGAAGCAGTCTCTACCCTCACCTCCTTGCCCCTAGTAGGGGCCCTCCAGGACCCTCAGCCTTCTCTGTGCTCTTCACACACTCCAAGTCAATTCTTGTCTTAGGATATTTGTGGGGGTTTTTTCTGCCCAGAAATGCCATCACATCTTGTTATGGCTCGTTCCTTGGACACGTCCTCTGAAACACTCTCCCAAATTTCTAATCAGAAGTAGTCCCATCCAGTACCCATGACCTCAATCACCATTTAGCCCTGTTTTACTTCCTTCAAAGCATGTATCACTACATGGATTATCTCGTTCCTTCCTCTGCCTCTCTCCCTAATTAAATGCAGGTTCCATGAGAGCAGAGACTATGCCTGGATTATTTGCCACTGAAGCTACGGAGAATTGTTGTCAAATGTGAAAGCACTTGATCAACAGTCACATAAAGAAGATGAGAAGGAAAAAGAAGAAAGGTAGTAAGAAGAAGGGAGGGAGGCAGAGAATGAGGAGGGAATCCCTCCTATCATCTCCCTTCATTCTAGTCTAGAACCCAATCCTAGTGCCCCTGATGCAATAGTTCCTTTAATGAAAGTAATCTCCCGACCACTGGTGCTCAAAATACTGAACTCACCACTCTCACTTACATTCCACACTTACCACAAAAACCCACAGAGTTTCCTCTAAATTCCGCCTTATTTTTGCTCCCTCTTCTCCAATAGCTCCATTGTTCTCCACAGACATCATTCCTGTCTCCATGAATCATGACTCTCCCACCTTAACAGCCTCCCTGCTGGCCTCTCTCATTTCATCTCTTTCCCCCTTTTTAATCAGCTCTGAATAATGCTGCCAACCAATCTTTCTAAAACACTGTTTTTTCATCAAACTCTTCCGCACTTCTTTAAAAACTCTTGTTCCCTGTTTCATCAGCCTTCCTACCTAGGCTGCATGCTTTCTAACAAGCAGCACTGTCCATAACCCTCAGTAGCCCGTGAATGAGCCTAATCATCCCTGCCCAGGGCCCTTCACTCACAGGAGCTCTCTCCCTCCTGATACTCTGGAAGGGGGCTGTTCCCACAAAGTCCCCATTGGCATCCCCAGCCCCACGGATCAGCTTCTTCTCTCAACTCCCATGCTCCAGAAAACAGCTGGATTTCTTTTATACATGTACATTGTCTCTTCCTCATCTCATCAAGAGAAATGTGTATGCTCCATAGTTTTCTGTGGGTTCAGGTTGGGTGTTGAACAAGCAGGGGGAGATGACATGATAAGCAATTGACAGCCTCCTGGAGAAGGATTAAGATGAGCTCTAGGATCTGGAGGACCTGTCTTGTGGCAATCTAAGGTCCTTATTCCACCAGAACACTCTAAGACCATCATCTGGCCCAAGTCACCATCTTTCTCATTATTCATATACTAAATCTGATATTGACATATTTTGCATGTATCTTATAATGAAATTTTACTTTAGAGAAAAAAGAGAAATGAGAATTTTTCACAAGAATTTTTAAGATTTTATCTATCTATTTGGCAGAGAGAGGGGGGGCATGAGCAGGGGGGAGGAGAGAGGGGAGAGGAAGAAGCAGCCTCCCCACTGAGCAGGGAATCCAATGCAGGACTCGATCCCAGGACCCCAGATCATGACCTGAACTGAAGGCAGACACCTAACTGACTGAGCTACCCAGGGGCCAAAGGTATTTGTTTATTAAAAGGGCCTTCTCCTGGCTATCTTCATCCCTTGTACTTCCCATATTTTCTTTCTCTTGAAATCATTAAAGAAAAAAAAAAGACTTTCTTTACAATTAAGCGAATTGTAACATATACACTCTCTGGAACAGTAATCACTACTAAAATTATGGTTATAAATATCTTATGGTAACATAGGAGAAGTATTTTTGGGCCCACCACCTGGTTGAAAAAAGCAGTATTTCCAAACTCAGTACATACAATTAATTATAAGTGTCATTGGGGCTGAGAAATCCTAGAGAGGTATACCCAAAGTTTGGGGAGTAAAATACAAATGTCAGCACAGACTGGGTCGCAGAGTTCTGCAAAATCTAACTCTAATCTAAACCCAAAGTGGATTCTGGCTCCCACTTCTTTAGGACATGACACTGATGGGCTTACAACGAGAAGGTGACGTGATGGGTTCTGCTTCCTATACCTAGGAAGGTTTACATCCAGAAGTCATACTGTCAGGTGCTGAACAGTGTTTTCAGGACTACACCTTTCATCGAAGGGGTGATCAGAAGTATATTTGGCCACGTTATTAAAAAGCAGTGAAAGGGGTGCCTGGGTGGCTCAGTGGGTTAAGCCTCTGCCTTCTCAGGTCATGATATCAGGGTCCTGGGATCGAGCCCCGCATCGGGCTCTCTGCTCAGCCTGCTTCCTCCTCTCTCTCTGCCTGCCTCTGCCTACTTGTGATCTCTGTCTGTCAAATAAATAAAAAAATAATAATAAAATTTTTTTAAAAAGCAGTGAAAGGATAAACCCTAATCAAATGAAAATATTTTCCTGTAGAGGAGAGAGGGAAGGACAGCCATATGACTCTGAAAGTACCTTGCTTTGCAAATTTGACTTTGAACCATTAAGCCTGTGTTACATATTTCTAGAAATAGCAACCACTGAAATAGAAGGCCAAGTAAAACAGACAATAAATGTGCATTGAGCTAACCATGCATTGAGTGGACAGATGAACTTTATGTGATTTTTAAATTTAATTTAAAATTAATTTAATTTAAATTTAAATGTAATTTTTAGTGATTTTAAAACTATAATTTAGCTTGCATCCTTATAAGCAGGAAGAACTACAAAGAAGTTCTAAGTTGATTTTACTTATTACATTACTGGTAATACTATCAATATTATTTTCTGAAACTATTTATATACATATAATATGGATATACCAAATAGACTATTATATATAAACATACTATATACATATACTGTACATATACCATACATCTCACGATATATGTAGTCAAATATACTCTTCTATAGATACATATAGATAGATAACTAGATTAAATAATTATATAGTAATATTAGAAACCAAAGCTTTCAGTGTATGAGAAAAGAAATACAAATATAAAATTAAAGAAGTTAAATGAAACCATGTAATCCTAAATTTGGACAGGAAATCACAGTATGAATCTGTGATACAATTTCTTTGTCTAAAAATATCCTGTGTCCACTGAAGAGGTTCAGAAATAATAACCAACCCAGTATCTAGGAGCACTCCCAGGGCCCAGACTATGGCCTCTAAATATTAATTCCTACTGAAAGTAAAAAGGACCCCTTGTAGCAAATGCTGATTCCAGATCTGGGGCAGGAAATGTACATGATGGACCTGATCATGTCCTGATTTTGATCTTGTTACATCAAAAAACAAGGATGTTAAAATATTCAGGAGCCAGTTGGAAAGGGCTCTCGGCCAAAGACGAGTCCATTTGAAAAAGAAAGATTTCTGCAAAGAACTGAAACATAACAAATATGTTCAAAATCCATGACCTCATAATAATACACACACAGACACACACACACACACACACACACACACACACACACACACACACACA
>ML110010.1:16098-32589 GCA_003697995.1 Taxidea taxus jeffersonii | reverse complement strand
AACGGAAAATGTCAGAGGGAGAGAAGCAAGTATATCGCGGAGTTGCTTTTCTCAAAAAACGCTATCCCTGAGATGACTGTAGCATGAGATCCACAGAGGGTCAAGACGAGGTGCCTTGTAGCTCCATAAATCAAAGAAGGGATGGTAAATTCTTCCCAGCCTGAGCTCTGGAGCCCGGGAGCTCAAACCTTTCTCGGTCTTCAAAAGCTCCACAACCAGCCAGACTGATTCTAAAGACGGAAGTTTGTTTCAGGATTTGGTCACAGAAACCACGGGAGACTCTAAACCTTTGTCACGGCCATTAAAAAGAACACAGTCACCTCATTGCTTTCCCTCCCCACCCCCTCCGGGAGGTGCTAACAGCTGGGTAAAGGGTAAGCGGCAGAAAACAGCTGTGTTTGGGTGATCAGCAAGGGTTGGTAGACCCTTAGTGGTCTAAGAAAGCCTTAGTGGAGGCTATTAACTACAAGCCAACATCTCCCTTCTCCCCATAATTTTATCAGGAAGATAATGGACTCTCTTCTGGCTTAATAAAATAAGGTTGTTTTTGTTTATTTGTGTAGAGATAGAGAGAGCATGAGCAGAGGGGGAAGGGGGAGGTGCCGAGAGAGAGGGAGAATCTCAAGCAGGCTCCATACCCAGGGCTCGATCTCGTGACCCTGAGATCGTGACCTGAGCTGAAATCAAGAGTCCAATGTTTAACTGACTGAGCCCCCCAGGCACCCCTAAAATAAGGCTTTTTTTAATGTAGATTTTTTTGGTTTTATGCTTTTTATGGTGCCATAGCTGCTACTAAGCTAATAATAGCTAGCATTTATTAAGCCCTTACTGTATATAAGCAACATTCTTTATTTTCTCTACTACCGGTCCATTTTAATAACAGAAAATTGGATCTTGAAGAGATTTGTTGACCTAGTGGCAGCCCACAGCTCAAAAGTAACTGCACTCCAACCCAGATAATAGGATTGCAGAGCTCACACTACCTTATGACCCAGCAATCACACTGCGGGCTATTTACCAAAGAATACAAAAACACTGGCTCAAAGGGATACAGGCACCTCTATGTTTATAGCAGCATTATTTACAGTAGCCAAGATATGGGAGCAGCCCAAATGCCCATCAGTTAATAAATGGATAAAGAAGACATGGTGTGTATAAACAATGGAATATTATTCAGCCATCAACAAGAATGCGGTCTTGCCATGGGCGGGCTAGAGCATATGAGGCAAAGGGAAATAAGTGAGTTAGAGGGAGACAAATACCGTAGGATTTCGTTCAGATGTGGAATTTAAGAAACAAAACAAACAAGCAAAGGGGAAAAAATAAGAGAGTGAGACAGTCGAGAAACAGACTCAACTACAGAGAACAAAACAAATGGGTGGTTCCCAGAGGGGGGAGGGGTGGGGGGATGGGTGAAATGGGTGATGGGGATTAGGGCGCGCACTTGGCCATGACAAGCTCTAGGTGCTGTGTGGAAGTGTTAGGTCACTATATTGCATGCCTGAAGCTAGTGTTATACAGTTAACTATATTGCAGTTAAAATAAAAATTTTGAGGAATTTTTAAAAACTGAAATGTCCCAGGTTATTTATATAATCCTCAAGAGAGAGAATGTTTGAGGACTATTTTTACGGTCTCCGGAGCAGGGAGACCCTTTGTGTTAATTCTGGCTTGGGGGCGCTGCTGGTCAGTACACCTAGGAGGAAAGAGTGGGTTCTGGTCCCACTCCGTGGACCGGGTGGAGTGGCCAGATGGGACTCAGGTGGTGGCAGCTTTTCTTCTAGCCCCAAAGAAAAGACACCAGATTAGAGGGCTTGGGTTCCTAGAGGCAAGAGCTTTGCTCTCTCTTTCTGAAGAACTGTATGCGGGCCTTTCACAATTGATCTGAGTGCTCCGGAAACTAACTTCATCCTAACAACATTTCAGGGGGAAAAGTTATTTCTGAGCAAAAATTCATTACTAGAGTTCTCCACAACTGGAAAGTATGGTAGTGACTTGTAAGGCAAATGTAGACACCAGGTTTATTATAACTTACACCATTTACATATACTTATAAAAATGTGACTTCATTTTAAAGACACATCAGTCTTCCTCGGTTTAGTTTCTAAAGTAGTAAACTAGGTTGCTGTGGCTCTAATCCCACATAAATTTAACCAGTGGTTTCCCTATCCTTGTTTTTCTGTCTTTTTTGGCTAGCTCTTTCCAAATTCATGCCTTCTTGTTATATTTCGTGTATTATTTTTTTCTGTATGTCTGTGTCTTTATGTGTTTAAGAATTATTATTTTAAATATATTTAAGGTTTTTCTGGTATAAGAGGAAGTAAGGCTAAAAATTAAGTGTAAATAATCAGTGATTACCTATTAAATCGATCAGGGATCATTGCTTCCTTGGAAAGTGAGACAATAGGGCAAATTGCTCCAAAATGTAAAAGTAGGTGAATCCAATAATGAATTATTTTTATGACGGTTTTCACGTTCAGTCGACCCTTGAATAATGCACAGCTGGAAATCCACGTAGGACTTCTGACTTCCCCAAAACATAACTACTGATAGCCCACTGTTGCCTGAAAGCCTTGATGATAACAAAAGCAGTCAATATGGGGCGCCTGGGTGGCTCAGTCGTTAGGTGTCTGCCTTCAGCTCACGTCATGATCCCTGGGTCCTGGGATGGAGCCCCACATCTGTGGGAGGCCTGCTTCTTCCTCTCCCACTCTCCCTGCTTGTGTTTCTGCTCTTGCTATCTCTCTCTCTGTCAAATAAATAAATAAAATCTTTTTTAAAAAGCAGTCAATTAACACATATTTTGTATGTTATGTGTATTTGATACCGTATTCTTACAATACAGTCTGCATTCCCAGAGTGGTTGGTAACAGCCACATGAAGAATGCTTTTGCGTTGTCATGAATGGGCTCATGAGGACTCTCCAGTACATTCTCAGAAAAACTACCTTTATGGGAGGGCACCTGGGTGGCTCAGTGGGTTAAGCCGCTGCCTTCGGCTCAGGTCATGATCTCGGGGTCCTGGGATCGAGTCCCACATTGGGCTCTCTGCTCGGCGGGGAGCCTGCTTCTCCCCTCCCCTCTCTGCCTGCCTCTCTGCCTCCTTGTGATCTCTGTCTGTCAAATAAATAAATAAAATCTTAAAAAAAAAAAAAAACTACCTTTATGGGGTGCCTGGGTGGCTCAGTCGGTTAAGCATCAGACTCTGGATTCCAGCTCAGGTCTTGATCTCAGGGTTGTGAGTTCAAGCCCCATGTTGGAGGGGGAAAACAGCACTAAGAAAATCTTAAGGAGGGATGCCTGCATGGCTCAGCGAGTGAAGCAGCTGCCTTCAGCTCAGGTCATGATCCCAGGGTCCTGGGACTGAGTCCCACATGGGGCTCCCTACTCAGCGGAGAGCCTGCTTCTCCCTCTCCCTCTGTGGGCCATTCTGTCTACTTGTGCTCTTTCTCTATCTCTCTGACAAATAAATAAAATATTTTTAAAAAGAAAATCATAAGGAAGATAAAATAGATTTACAGTACTCTACTGGATTCATTTTTTTAAAAATCCGCATATAAGTGAACTTTCACAGTTCAAGCCTGTGTTGTTCAAGGGCCAGTTGTGTAGGTGTGTAGGACCCATTTGTCTTTTCTTGGAAGGGAAATGTGAGCTTGCTACTAATGTATCAACTGATGGGTGAAGTCCTAAGTGTTTCCTGAGCAGGCCATGGAGGTGAGAAGGCAGGACGCCACAGTTAGAAGGAAAACTCCTGTCCCCAGGCAGTGCGATCAAAAAGCAGGCAGGAGAAAACCAGAAGACAAGAGAGGAGCCAGAAGAGGGAGAAACTGCTATGGGCCACATCTACATCAAGAAAATCAGAAAGAACAGAGAGGGTTCAACCAGCAAAGAGCCTGGTCATCAGGCAGGAATGAAAAGTCTCCTGCTAACGAGAGAGACCAAGCTGATACTCAGAGTCCCCAGCCAGTAATGGAGGTGGATGCAGGAGGGTCACGCCTAATCAGGGGAGGGGAAAGGAAGAAGCTGAGAATCTTCGTCATTCTGAGACAGCAGAGGCAAAGCAGAAAGGGGTCAAGGCCGTGATCAGAAGCAAGGAGAAAGGCACCGAGCTCGCCATGAGGAAGTGAGGTCCATGGAGGCTTCCTCTGACGTGTGCCCATTAGGAAAGAGAGGAGGAAGGCGTAAGTCAGCCACGGAATAAGAAAGTATGAAAAAAACAAATGGTGGTGTCCACGTGGGGTCTGCTTTCCTTTCCTTTGGGCCGAGATGGGGGAGGGGGTTCCCAGGGCAGCCTACCGGCTGCCATTTCTTACACTCATTTCCCGTAACAGCTTTTGAAATAAGTTCAATATGGTTGAAAATGGATTGCCCCAGGTGCACAGGAACTTCAAAATTACCTTGCATAATTTGGCATAAAGGGCATTCTGTGCGTGATCTCAAAGAATTCCATTCATTGTTCAAGGCGCCCAGCTGCCACGCCTCCTGTGAGAGCTAGTGTCACTCCATGGGGTTTGGAATACACCCCCAGGATAAGCGGACTCTTAGGCTTTTAGCTCTTCTGCCGCTAAGGGCCAGGCACCTGAATCAGGCTCAGGAATTCTCGCCTGAAGTCCCTACTCACTGCTACCACATTTTAGATTCCCACTTCTCTGCATATTCTAACCTTTCCTTCTCAGTCTCCATGCCCTGCTTTCATCATCTCTGGGAAGCCTGAGTGCTGACCCCTTTTCTTGTAGAATTAACTCCCTTTTTCCTTTGTGGATGGAGGGGGTGGACATCTGCCAAATGTGACCTTTGGGAGTTGGGGGTTGGGTGAGCCTGGTGGTGGGTAGTAAGGAGGGCACACATTGCATGGAGCACTGGGTGTGGTGCATAAACAATGAATCTTGGAACACTGGGAAAAAAATAAAATTAAATTTAAAGAAAATAATAGAAGTAAAGGAATATTATTTGGGGCCCCGTCTCTGATAACTCATATAATGCAATCATAAGCAGGCACTATAGTATTTGTTTCAAAACTTGTATACACATAGCACTATGTACATATAAAACAGTTCAAGGACAACACTGCTTTCAAGGACAAAAGTTAAGTGGGTAAAATGAAAATGTAAAATTGAATTCTAAAATGTGCTTCCCACATCCAAGTGGATGCTTATGTGTGTAGTGGGTAGAAACAAGGGCCCCGTCTTCAGCTGGGATTCCCATCCTCAGTGGATTGTGGGCAGTCGGTCGGTCATCAGCTCTTGCCCTTGGCCATGACAGACAGGCTCTGGCAGCTGTGGGTGAGGGAACAGACCTTGGTCTCTGAGGCACGCCTGAGAGCGTCTTCTGCACGCTGCCTTACACAGAAGGTCAATAGCATTTTGCCAGATGGGTACTCCCAACTCTAGTTAGCTGTCTGACTCTCAGCTTCTCCTGACTTCTGACGTGAAACCAGAGCCATCCACACAAGCAAGCTGAGAGGTAGTCAGGCGTCCAGATAGGAGACCAACAGGACTTCTCCTTCCCTGCTCACATCTAGCTTTTTGTTAGCAGATAGAGTTGTCCGAGCCACTACTTCCCATCATGCCATCCATACGGAATATTCAAGATAATTAGAAACTAATCACTAATTTTTTAAAAAAGAAGCAGATTGCCTTGTACAAAACCAGTCTCTAAATTTCAAAGTACATTTCAGATGAAACCGGTGTGTGTGTGACAGTCCTTTCTAAAACTAAGAAAGCCTTCCAAGACGTATCTAACGAATTCCATATTCAAAACAAATTTCAATGGTTTTTCTGTTTTCTGATTACAAAAGTATGATACATACTCCTAGTGTGGGGTTGGGGGGGGAGCATTTAAGAAAACAACATGGAAGAGCACGAGGAAACACAAGTAGCCTATAATCCCAGGAACCATACTGACAAAGTTTTCATAGTCAACTGCAGGAAAAAAAAAAATTAGCGAGAGAACCAGAAGAGGCTAGAAGAAAGAGACAGTTTCCCATTAGTCATGCATACGAGAGATTCCACGAGGTTAAATGGAACCACTGCGCCTTAGCCATAGGGTGGAGGGCTTGGTGTACACCAGCCAGGGACACGGGTTTGCCATTGGACAGCAACGACTTTCTCCAGCACAAAGCTTAGAGAGAGAACATATGGTCAGTAAAAGATGCAACCCATCTATACAACTTCTGAATATTTCTTTTGAGTCTTTGGGTAAGACAGCTAACAGAGAAGATGTAATAATGGAGACAAAGGAAATTAAAGCAAGATTTGGTCACGAGGGAAAACTGGCCAGCCCAAAATAGCACCCTTAACTCTCAACCTCTGGAGACAATAATCCTGAGGGAGTAAGAAAAAGTGAGGAAAGCTCTTTGAGAGAAGATCTGTTGTTGTTCTATTCTGGTATATACCATTAAGATTTGATGGCACTATCACATGATCTCCCTGATATGAGGAAGTGGAGATGCAACGGGGGTGGGAGTTAAGGTGGTAGGAAAAGTAAAAATGAAACAAGATGGGATCGGGAGGGAGACAAACCAAAAGAGACTCTTAATGTCATAAAACAAACTGAGGGGGGTGGGGGGGAGAGGGGTTGGGAGAGGGTGGTGGGGTTACATTATATGTTTAAATAAAGTTTAAATAAGATTTGATGGCAAGACAAACGGATTTCTGGGGCATTGTACCTCCTTAGGCTGCCTTAACTTTTTGCATCTAATAGTTGGAAATAAAGTATCAAGATACAATTGCTATTTAGCCATTCATTCCTGTACTAACTGTAATTTTCCTGGATGTTTACCACATGCCACACGGCGTGCCAGCCCCTTGGAATACAAAACATGTACGGCATGGAAGCCATTCTCTAGGACCTCATAGTCGAATAGAATCAGACAGAAATCATTGCAACAAATTGTCCTAAGTCGCTCCCACTGTGGGTGCCAAGACGGAAGCAGGAGAAGGCCATAATCTTTAGAGAGAAGCAGTATTGTGCTGAGCCACGAGGAGAAAGGTGCACCCAGGGGCTGGGGAGGGAGGGCTCCTGAGTTGGAAGCAGTGGCAGTGGGAAAGGAGAGGAAAGCAGCAAAGGACTGGGCATGGCCATGTGATTCTGGGGGCAGCCACCCTCCTGCCCATCCAGCGAAGAGAAGGGAAGGAGGAACATCTGTGAAACAGCTGAGCAAGGAAAAATCCTCAAGCACTATCTTGTCTGTAGGAGAACAGGGACATACACGTATCTGACTTATAACTCAGACGATTATTTTTTTTTTTACTCAGTTCGTTTTCTTCTGGAGAACAAACTGTATTTGCCAGACACATGTTAGTGTTTCTGCCTTTCACTGACATATAGAGAAATGGTCAGCCATATTATCTCCAGCGCCTACGTCATCCCCTGATAGGAAGGTTAGCTATTAAAGGAGAGAATGTGTATTCTCTCCTATGAATTCACAGAGGAATTCATAGACTTCCAGTCAATGCATTGTTGCTAAAAGAGAATTTTCAAAATAAATAGAAAAAATAAATCTGTTTATTTTTCCATTGCAAATTTGTGTGTTTATATATGTGTGTGTACATGTATGTGTATATTTATATGTATGTCTATATTATTCTCATGTGTATTAAATGAAATGGAGTTTATGAGTGTAATTTACAAATACATTTTACTATTTATCTGCTGACAATTATGCTCGACTGACTAGGTATCCTAAGCATGTAAAACAACATAATGATTTATGCGCCTTCACTATTTTTCAGCTTTAACATAGTTTGATAGCAAATAAAACCATGATCAAAAAACAAGTTTTGAAAAAAACTTTGTGAATTTTTATAAACATTCAAATTCAGAAGGGAATTTATTTTCTCCCTTTTTTTTTTTTATAGAAATCAAACTGTTAAAAGGAAAATCGTTGTTTAAATATAGACTAAAAGCCCCTGTTGAGTATTTGCCTGCTCTGTTTTGTCCCGTGCTGGTATCCCCATGAACTGCTGATGGGATCAGATGCTTCCAAACTTCCTAATTCACTTGACTTTCTTGATGGAGAGTGGGATGTTGAGTCCACCAGCCTGTCTCAGTGTGCGCTGAGATAGTAACAAAGATATTGTTGTCCCATGGGATGGCTGGGTGGCTCAGTGGGCTAAAGCCTCTGCCTTCAGCTCAGGTCACGATCCCAGGGTCCTGGGATCGAGCCCCGCATCGGACTCTCTGCTCAGCAGGGAGCCTGCTTCCCTTCCTCTCTCTGCCTGCCTCTCTGCCTGCTTGTGATCTGTCAAATAAATAAATCTTAAAAATATATAATATATTATTGTCCCTTAGATTTGTCTCCCAAATCATGATGGGCCCGATCCAAATCTCACTGAAGCACAGATCATAAGTTGTGTCCTCCGTACACTCAAAGGGGGAAATGAACATTCTTTTCTGTTCTCAGGCACTTCCTTTTGAAGTCCCCAGAAGACCGAGAGAGGCCACAGACGGTGCGAGTAAGCAACAAAGACTTCCACTGGCCTCTCGCCTTGCTCTGGTCAATATCCTGCAGTATTCACTGAGCCCCCAGCATGATGCAAACTCCTTGGTGCAAAAAACAGGGTTTGTGTCTTAAGATGGTGGTTCTTGTGGAAGAACTGAGACTGTGATGGGATCATGCGACCCTTGCTCTCTGGGCTGGTGGGGAGGACGGTTCCATCGTGGGTGGCGGGGTGGGGGTGGGGGGAGACTGACTATTCCCACCCTTCCCATGGCATCCTGTCTGGCCTCCTGCTCTGAGGCAGCGGTAAAGCTCTCTGCACACACCTTAAGGCTCACCTAGCCTCTGTCTGAAACTCTGCCTACCACCCACTGCCTCCCCTCCTATCCCAGGGTTTCTACCACACCAGTTCAAACACACCTGCACCAGATCTCTTACAGCTTCAAACAGCAAAGAAAAGGGCCCTCAGGAAGTTGGCTAGGATGGGTCAGCCGCCATTTGAGGCTGTTGGCGGACCCTGAGTGATGAATGTATGTGACTCAAGCAGCCACATGACCAGAAGGGCAGGGAGGGAGGCAGAAGATGATGCAAGAAGGGACTGGAGTGGGGGGCTATGAATTAGTTGCATTCACCCAACCATTAACTCACTATTTGTTGGATACCCTTACACTGCTCTGTACCATCAAATCACAGAGGATACACGCTGCACAAGACAGACATGACCAGTATCTCTCATTCTGCATTTTGGAAGTGAAAAGAATTCAGAGCAAGCACATTTCTCAGTCTTGGGCAGTCATGGGAGGCTTCGAAGAGGGGGCAGCTAAAGCATGAAGGGTGAAAAGACAGAGACAGATGTGGGGCCATTGGGGGTGGAGCCGGGAGCAGCCACTAGGGCACATGCAAGGGGAATGGTGAGGGGGAGTGTGCCACGGGGAGGACATAGGCCAGTCTCCAGCCAGAGCATCTGACCCTCCTGAAGATGACTCCAAATCCCTAAATACTGGGTTGAGCTGCAGGAAACCACCATCTTTCCAGGTCAACGTAATTTTCCATGGCTCACCTGAATACTTCCCTGGATAACAGCCCTTGACCAATCCCCTCTCTCCATTTGTCTCTCCACAGGAAATAACACACAGTGGCGTCGGGAAACATAAGAAAATCAGTACAAGTGAGTAGGAGGGTGGCAGGGTGATGACAGCTGACACTGACAGACACACAGGGGCCATATGGAAGAGTGCAAGGAGCCATAGTAAGATGTTTGGGCTTTATCCTTAGGATGATGGGGATGGCCAAATTTGTACTTTAACATGCTCACTCAAGACCACCTGGAGAGTGGAGTGGGAAGGGTGACACGAGACAGAAAAACATAAAAATCTGCTCTTATGGTGGTTCAGAAAGAGAGAAGACAGACCCACAGCAGGGGCAGGTGGGAGGGCTCGAGGGCACCCAAGAGGCGAGCCTGGTAGGACTCGGTGACCCAGAGCAGGAGGCAAGGGCTGAGGGAGGGGAGCCTATGTGCCACCCAGGCAGCCAGGTGCAAGGGCCTGTCCAGGCAGGTGATGGACCATTCTCTGGGCTGGATACTCAGCAGGAGGGGCTGGCGTGGAGGGAAATGAATGAGTCCCGGGCATGACTATTCACTCTGTTCAATGAAGAAAGATAGAAGACCAGAAGCAGCAGGAAGCGAAAGGAATGAATGTTTGCTGGCTCCCCACTAGATAGGGGATTTATCTCTGCTGCTTAATAAAATCTGCCCCCTGACTCCAGGGGGCGGGGACCTGTCCTTCAGCTGTACTGCTAAGGAGGCTGACGGAGAATGTTTACTGGAGGTCAGGTAGCAGACTAAGCTGTAGAGCCACGTTCTCAAGGGGCGTCTTTCCACCGATGCCCAAGCTCCTTCACCTCCAACCTGCTGACCAGAAACCCAGTGGAACGTGTAGTATGTGCACTGCTCATGGCTAAAAATGTTAGCTGGATAAGGTCAACAGGGAGATGCTGAAACCTGCCCGAGCACCCATGGGAGAAGGGGAGGATGGACTCGGAGCAGAGCACCTGACCCAGATGAGAGTCCTACTTTCTAAGGAGGGGAAACATTTCTTTGGAAGATGCTCCTTTCTGCGCGCCCTCCTTACCCCACACTCTCTACTGCCCACCTTTCTCATGGTTCCTCCCCATGTCTATGGCAGCAGGGAAATAGGCAGTGAATGGTTGGAAGAACTTGTTTTGCAAGCTTTAGAACAAATCCCACAGCACCTTCTCTGCCCGGCAGAGCAGAACTCAGCAAAGCATCCCATCTCCGTATCTCTTAAAGGACAAGCATTTTAGCCAATAGCATCATCTGAGATCATAAAGGTTGAAGGCATAGCCTAGCTGAAGTGTTATTTAACAATTCCAGAAGAGTAGCAAAACAGTCCATAAAGCTAAATGACTCCCAGGGAAGAAAGTACACATTGCATTCTCTTACTTGTTTCCTTAATTAGGAACAGATCCTGGTGGCTGGGATTTATTTTCATGAGCACACATCCACAAAAATGAGAAACATCTTGACATGCTACAACATCCGTAATGTTTCTCAAATCTGAATTCCTAATTGGGTTAAAAAAAAAAAAAGGTGACCGCGAATTTTCACGCTGGTTTTGATTTGGGATTCAAAACAGAACCTAAGATGTGCAATTTTTTATATTGTTCCAAAACACATATAAGCTGGGTCAAAATCCATAAGACCCACTTCAGACTTTAAAAAGAAAAGAGGCAAAAACAGACCAAGGCATGAATTCAGAATTTAACATGGCAAAGGAGAGTCGTCTTATGGAACATGAAAACGAACTTGTGATCTCGCCCAGACACTTCTCAACATCGTCACCTATTCCTTCTATAAAGAGGAGAAAAGAACGGGGTGGGGAGAGGGAGGGTGTTTATATGGCACCTGCGTGAATCCTGTCACAGAATTCAAAGGACTCCTTTTTGTGTGTTTTTCTTTGTTCACTTATCACAGACATTGGCTAGCCTTTCTCTTGGCGTTCACTAAATTCTGTTACAGTCAAGAATCCAGGCACACGGTGGCGTCGGTCGCGAAGACATTCTGATCCTTACCTACGCAGCTTATCCTCAAGCATTTCCATGTACTTCAGAGCACTGTCCTTCACACTCATTTCTGCAAAAACAAAAATCCGAAGTTGATGCAGTTGGACTCAAAGACTGAACAAAACCCAGGAGTGCTCCTCCACAAGTAAAAACCAAAGCATCGCAGTCGGACGGGTAGTAATGATCGCCTCCTTGGTTTGGAAAGCATGCAAGTTCATGGGGCAGGGCGGGGTGAGGGCTGCCTGGAGGAAGGTGCTGGAAATGCTGTGAGGCCCCCCAGTGCCTCCATCCGGGCACTGTGCTTCCAAAGGAAGCTCCCTGGGTGTTGGGCGTGGAAGCCGCTACTCTCTGTGCCTTTCATCTTTCCCATCTAGTAGCCAAGAGCTTGGTGGCAAAGGATGAAAAAAAGATCCTAGTGGGAAGCAACTCCCGTCCTATGGCTGAACCAGAAGCTCACCAGTACAGGAGCAGGGAACTACAGACCCTTCCACTGAGAAACATGATCCCGACAGGACTTGAGCTCAACTGACTTCAGTGGCTCAGTTTCCAAAGCTGGGAGGTCCGCAGACCCTAGCAATGAACTCAGAGCCTCATAATCACCAAATGTTGGAGGAATGGATGATTTGTTGTGCCCCCGTGGATCAGAGAGGCACTTTACTCATAAAAAGAGATTTGGTCTTTTGTACGTGAAGAAAATGTTGATTTTTTTTCTGTCCTCTTAATAGGTTAAAAAAAATGTTGGGCGCCTGGGTGGCTCAGTCGGTTAAGCATCTGCCTTCAGCTCAGGTCATGATCCCAGGATCAGTGGGGAGCCTGCTTCTCCCTCTGCCTCTCGCTCTCTCTGTCTCTCATGAATAAATAAATAAAATCTTTAAAAAAATCAAAATGTTGATTTGACATTGTCACTTTTTTTTAAATAGAGGGAATAAGAGGGAGAACTCATGCTGTTTTACTATATAAATATTTTTATGTTAAAGAGAGAGAGAGAGATTTGGTGCATTCTGGACAAGTCCTGATAGCTTCTGTTTCCTCCTCTGGAGAAAGAAAGTGCCATCCTCTCAAGGCGATCACTGACTGAGAGGGGACTATGAAGTGCCCAGGAGAGCAGGTGGCATCATAGCAGTCCCCATCAGACGGTGACTGTAATTAGTGATGTTGTTGCCATTTCTATCCTGACTACTATTATCACCACCGTGGAGTTTATTAGTATTTTTATTCCGACCTGTATTCTCAGAGGCGATTCATGCACTGAAGTTGGGGTGTGTAGAAAGCAAAATCCATGCTGTTTGCCTCACTGCCCTGAGCCTCTGCCAAGGAGGCTCTCAGGACCCTGTTTTGTCACCATGTGCATGTTAGGGTAAGGGGCAGGGTAGTATAGTTGGAACTGGAAAAAGGACCTTGAAATTCCTCATAAAGAAACCAAATATTGATACAGAAATTAAAACAGGAGTTCTGGTTCATCAGTTCATAACAGATAAAAACAGAAATGTACCCAGTGAAAGCAACTCCTTAAGTGGGTCCCTTAATCTAGTTGATTTAGGTCAGCCTCCTTTGCAAGTGAAGTTGTACTAATACTTTTTCTCCAAATAAATGTTTATTTTCAGCACCTACTGTGCATTGGGTACTGTGATAGCATGGGGAGTAAGGTGTGGGGACATGGCTTTGTGCTGCTGAGACCTGTTCCCTGGTTTATCTGGAGCAAGGACTACACATTCAGAATGTCCCAACCGGAAGTGCTCGGTTTCACACCCTGAACATATTTTTATATGCCGCACACCATGATAAGCCCTTGGGACAAAACTGTAAACAGAAGCAATAAAGATTCCTGCCTCTGTAAAGCTTCGTTCTGGTAGGGACAGGTAGTAAAGAATAAACGTAAGAGTTCCATAGAGTACCAGGAGGTTGTAAGTACTACAAAGCAAGAGAAGGGGATCAAAATAGGGCTGCAGAGGGGTCAGGCGTCATTGGGAAGGTGACAGTTGAGTAAAAGCATGAAGAGGGTGCGGGGAGCCCAGAGCAGCCTTCCTGGGAAGAGCAGGGCAGGTAAAAGGACCAACCAGTATAAAGGTCCTAGGGCAGGAGCACATCTGACTACTCCAGCAACATCCGGAGGAGATGTTCTCTGGGGAAAGAGATGAAGGCAGAGAAACAGCCCAGCCCCCATCATGCAAGCCACTGTGGTAAACTGTATTTCCAAAACATGGCCACAGCGATATTCTGGGTCCCACACGCTCTTCCAGAACTTGGCCATTCTCCATCAAGCAGTGATTTCTATTTCCTTCCTCTTCAATCTAAACAGGCTATGATATTACAACCAACAGAGAATGACGGGAAGGATGCTTTTTAACTTCTGAGGCTGGGGTCCAGCTTCTGCCTGGCTGTGTCTACTGGGAACCCAGGCTCCATGTTTGAGGAAGCCCCAGCCACATGGAGAAACCATGAATAGATGTTCTGGCCGAAGTCCCAGGTGCAGGTCTCAGCCAACACAGAGATATGGCAGTGAGCAAGCCTTCAGATGATGTGAACCATAGAGTCTAGGGGGCCCAGACATCAGGAAACAGAGACAAGCCATCTCGGCTTCTCTGGGCCTAAAGGCCTGATTCACAGAATGGGCACACACAACAAACAGCTGTAAGTCATTGGGTTTGGGAACGATTTGTTACATAGATGTGGTTCCTAGAAAGCCATGCCAGGGTTTGAGTGCTCCGAGAGAAACAGGTAAACACTGGAGAAAAAAGGTGACAAACTGGCTCACGGGTTCACTCTGTTGGACTAGACTCTAGGAAGACACAAGAGAAGTAGAGAGAAACAGGAAGGTTAGAGCAATCCTCCAGGACGAGGTAGTGGGGACTGAGACCACAGTTTCAGAGGAGTGGGAGATAGGAGGCAGATTTCAGATCTATTTTTTTAATTTATTTTTTAAAGATTTTATTTATTTACTTAACAGAGAGATCACAAGTAGGCAGAGAGGCAGGCAGAGAGAGAGGGGGAAGAAGGCTCCCCGCTGAGCAAGGAGCCTGACTCAGGGCTCTATCCCAGGCCCCTGAGAGCATGACCCGAGCCAAAGGCAGAGGCTTTAACCCTCTGAACCACCCAGGTACCCCCAGATCTATTTTAAAGATAGCGACTGCAGGGGTTCCTGATGGATTAAATTCAGGTGTGTGAGAAAGAGACCCAGAAAGAATGTCTACAAGGATTTCACCCTGAGCCACGGGAAAACACAGTTGCCATCAACGGAGATGGGAAGAATGCATGTGAAACCAGTCTGGGGAGATGAGCAAGTGTTCAGTCTTAGACTGGAATTTGCTAAGAGAGTAGAACTTCAATGTTCTCTCACACACACACAAAAAGAAAAGCAAACCTGTATCGTGATGGATGTGTGAATTAACCAGGTGGACAGGGAGGTAGCTCTTTCACAACGCACTCATGTATCAAATCGTCACATTGTAGACTTTAAATACCTTACAATTTTAGTCATCAATTATACCTCCATAAACTGGAAAAAAATTAACGCATTGAGAAGTTTCCAAAAAGTCCAAGTTTGGATCTGACAACCTGGAGTTTATGAGCCACCCTAGGGGGATGTCCAGGACGAAACTAGGCACGTGAGTCAAGAAAAGGTCTGCATGCAGACAGGCAGTTAGAAGACACTGGCGTGTGGAACGAGCAGACAAGATGTGTCTCTCAGGGAGCGAGGGTAACTGAAGCAGCCCATGGTGACCGTATGTCGCTACAATTCTATCATGATGACATCTTTCATCCAAAGGACAAAAATGCACCGCACCTCCCTTGAGGATGAAAGCCATATCCTTGTATTTAAAAGTAATCCATATAGACTCCATATTAATGATTTTGCTCAGAAATCACTACATACGTGGCTCATCTAAGCATCTGAGGCTCTGGGTAGTGACACGCTTGGCACCGCACAAGGGCATCCAGGCATCTTCCCATGCTTTTCTGCTCACCTGGAGGCTGCCGTCTGACACAGACACTTCACTGAAATCCTGCCTCCCCTGGATCCTGACCCATCTCCTAGCCAGGCAGCCTAAAATGCCTTGCATGCCTTTGAACTAGGTTGACTCACAACCTTCCAGAGAGGCCGGGGCTATAGACAAGGAGTTTATGTTTTCATCTTCCTAAATAATATGCCCAAGTGGGGGGCACCTGAGTGGTTCAGCTGGTGGAGCGTCCGACTCTTGATTTCAGCTCGAGTCATGATCTCAGGGTTAGGAGATCGAGCCCCATGTCAGGCTCCACAATGGGCATGGAGCCTGCTTAAGATTCTCTCTCTCCTTCTGCCCTGACTCACCTCTCTCTCTAAAGAAAAAAGAAATGCCCAAGATGCACTGAAAAGAGAGCTCATCTTTTCTTCCTTTCTCATCGTCCCTCTGCTCATTCCTTTCCTAACCTGATGGTAGAGTGGACACCATGAGTACGGTAGTGGCATTGAGGCAAGCTTCCAAGAACTGAAAATGTTGCTGAAGAAAGCTGATTACTCCAGGTCAGCCAGCCTCCTGACCAGGAAAATGCAGAAACGCCTCCTCTCCTCTCCATTTGCTAAGGGAATCTGCCATCCAGAGTTGGGCAATATTATCAGAATGGAATTCATATAATTAACTTCGTGAATCTAATTAAGCAAAAACTGATTGATAATTAAATGCAGTAAATCTGTGAAAACATTAAGGAGAGTGTGTGGTGCAAACACAAATCAAAGTTACAGGAATTTAACCTGGGCCCTGCTTCATGCCAGGCACTCTATGAGGCACTATTTAAATCTAAGAGACATGGCTTCGAGGGTCACAGAGAGAGCTGTGGGGCCACCCTCTAACTTGGATGTCTCCTTGGAGCGCAAGGCAACATTTGCCATAAATCTTCATGATAACTGATAATCCATAAATGGCCCAATGTGCCTGATGAAAAAACACTACCAATTTACCCAGCAATACCCTTTTCAGCATAAACAAGGAAG